>CALNHX010009673.1:0-47421 GCA_940337035.1 Agriotes lineatus | reverse complement strand
CTACCAATATACAGCAATTAATTAAAGAAAAACACAGAACTCGAAGATTGTGGATTAAAACAAGAGACCCAGCAGTGAGATCGCACTTAAATTACTTAATACGCAAAATTCAACGGGAATTGGAACAACATAGAATAAACAACTACCAGACATACATCCGTGAGCTTGAACCACAAGATCCAACAATGTGGAGGGCAACCAGACGAATCTTAAAACAGCACCATAATATATCCACCATCAAGACCAATATCGGAACTTACTCATCTGATGAGGAGAAATGCGCATTGTTTGTGAGTCACTTGGCCAATACATTTACTACTACCAAAGACCCTCTGAACGAAAACTTCAACAACAACGTCGAAAAGGAGCTGCTGGAAAGATTTCCTCTTCGTCCAGATGAAATTTCACCAATAACACCACATGAAATCAAGACTATTATAAATAAGTTACCACCAAAAAAAGCACCAGGTCATGATCTAATCCCAAACTGCTTATTGAAAAATTTACCAAAGAAGGCTGTAGTATACGTGATAGCAGTGCTTAACGCTTGTTTAAGGATTGGATACTTTCCTGACCAATGGAAATATGCCCATATTTTGCTATTTCATAAACCGGGTAAGAAATCTCATGACATCGCTGGGTATCGACCGATAAGTTTACTTCCGACCTTATCGAAGGTGTTTGAAAAGGCAATTTATGCGCGTCTGGTAGAATATGTAAATAAAAATGAAGTTTTCCCGAATTTTCAGTTTGGGTTTAGAAGCCACCATTCTACTGTTCACCAACTTAATCGTGTTACAGAAATTATTGAACGCGGATTTGAACAAAAACATTATTCAGCTACCATATTTCTCGATATCAAGCAAGCGTTCGATACAGTGTGGCACAGGGGACTCTTGTATAAACTTATGGAAACTAAATTGCCTAGTTACCTGTTATGCATTATTAAGTCATTTTTAGAGGATCGTAAATTCTCCGTTGTAATAAACTCTAAAATATCGGAAATAAAATTGGCTAAAGCAAGAGTGCCGCAAGGATCAATACTTGGGCCCATTTTATTCAACTTCTACGTCCACGACATTCCCCAACTGGAAAACACAGCATTGGCCATGTTCGCAGATGACACTGCTATCATTAGTCAAAACTACGATATCAACACGGCAATCACACAATTACAGGAGAGTGTGGACATAATTAGCGAGTGGTTCAGCAAATAGCGTTTAGAACTAAATACCAACAAAACCGAGGCTAAAATATTTTCGTTGCGTCGCAAAAATAATCCACCAAATATTGTCTTAAAAAATATAATAATTCCATGGAACAAAGATGATAACGCCGTAAAATACCTGGGTGTCTACTTAGACAATAGATTAACGTGGGCATATCACATCAATAAGAAGGTAAACGAGGCGCATTCAAGACTCGTACAACTATATCCTCTAATAAATAAAAACTCTCATCTTAAAATCAAGTGTGGAACGCTAATATACTCGTCTATTATTCGACCTGTGATAATGTATGGATGCCCTGTATGGGGTGGTGCCAGTGAGACTCAGCTAAAGAAACTGCAAAGGTTTCAAAATAAAGTTTTAAGAATAGTTTTAAATGCACAGTGGTTTGTTAGGAACTATCAGATTCACCGAGAGGCGGGAGTGGTTACCATCAAAGAAGCAATTCAGACAATATGCAAACGCCATTTTCTTAATATTCACGACTGTCCAGCAGCTCACGTCTATTCCATCGGTGAAAGGAAAATTCATGCGAGATTAAAACGAAAATTACCGCAGGATTTATATTTATCAGATTCGGATGACAATAAATAAACATCTAAATGTAGTGAGAAGGAGATTTTAGTGCCTTCATAGTGATGTATAACAGTTATAAAATATGTGTCATCGCAGCCATGAATAGCAACTTCAAGTGCTGAACTGGCTTAAATTAACAGTGAAAAAAAAAAGTTAGATAAATTATCGGGAACACAAATTTCAGGTTTTTTATTTATATTAAATAAGCGTAGTGCTTGCCAAAGTTTTTTCGACTGAGTGTGCTTAGATACAAATTCTATATAAGCTTTTTTTCCCTTCTTATAGCTGCGGTGGTATAATTTCTTAGCGTCTTATAAAAGTCCCAGTCAGAAGGCAGCTTAGTTTTTTTTTTGCCTTAACACGTGCCTGATTACGAAGTTTTCTCATTTGCTTAACAACATCAGTTAGCCAAGGTGCTGGTGGTTTTCTTACCTGTACTGTCCTCAGAGGAGCATGCCTATCCATCACTTCCATTATTTGCTTATTTAAACAATTTACTTTAGAATCAATATCCTGCAACTAATAAATCATAAACCAAGGTTTAGCAATCAAGTCGGACTTAAAATCTTCATAATTAAAATATTTAAAATCACGAAAAGTTATCCTCTTTGGTTTTATTTTAATAGGTGGAAAATTAATATGACAGTAAGTCAATCTGTGATCTGTAACACCTTGCATGTCCAACACTTCAGCCATATGGAAATTTTCTACGTCTGAAATAAAAATTAAATCAATTAAGTTATTACATCTGGTTGGTTTCCTAACCACCTGTTCAAAACCATAAGCTGTAGTTAGAGACATCAATTTTCTTGTTGTACTGCTAACATTATTTAACCAGTTTATATTAAAATCTCCCAAACAAACAATTTTATCAAATTCCATGACTGTATTACACAATATATTTTCAAATTCATCAAAAAAGTCTACATCACTGCCGCCCCTTAACTTATAAATCACACCTACCGCAGTATTTATAAGCCCAAGCCTAAACGAAAACCACAGTTGTTCAATTGATTTTGCAGAGCAAAAAATTTCTTTAGTGATAAGAGCAAAGGGCAGATTTTCCTTGACATAAAATGCTACTCCACCTCCTCTACCTTCCTTACGGTCCTTTCTTATCAATTTATAGCCAGTTATTTCATAAACATCTGAACTGCAATTAGGTTTCAACCAAGTTTCACTGACAGCTAAAATATCGTATCATTTGTTAACAGATGATCAGAAAATTCGTGGAAATTTGTACCAAAGGATTGAATATTAATATGCCCTATTTTCATAGCAATAAAAAATCTTAACTATAATAAAAATTAAAAAATAGTAACAATAACTTGGTTCACTTATTTTGTTTTTACAAAATTAAATTAATGAAATACCAAACAGCGACCAATAAAAGCGGCGAGCGGCTCGTACTCAGAACTATCAAATTATAGCGATAGCAACATTCAAGATTACAAAAAGTATACAAAGCAATATAATTTTAAATAGAACAATAATACGAAGGAAAAAAAATAAGATTAGTTTAACAACGAGCATAGAAATATATCAAAGGAAATACAGCCAGCAGGTAACAAAAAGTAGTACAAACACACTTGCTGCGTATATGTGCAATAATAATAAGCCGCAAAGGAAACAACAACTTAAATATCAACATAAACAGAAAAAAAACAAGAAACATTGTTCTAAATAAACATGTGTCTAACACTCCAAAGTGTATAGAAATCATAATTTGTGATAATAAAATTAACAAAGGTTTGATCATTTTCCCTTTCTTTCCTTACATAAATTCAACATAAGAACGAATTATCAAAAATAAGGTAAATAAACTTCAAATTTATTTTTAAATGGCCATCTTAACAAAAACATTATCACTTCCAAGCAAGTTATCTACTAGAAAAGAATACCTGATCGTATCGGTAAAGCAGATGAGTTTATTTACTTGTAAATTCTTCTAAAGCAGTAACTGCATGCCTTTTATTTTGATAGCTGATCATAATTCGCCCATCACTTGTCCATACGTTGGACGATCCAAAAGTTTTTGCCGCTTCATGCAGGACATTCACCCTACACTTGGTCAGATCTTCTTTTACGGAATAATGTGATCCTTTAAATAGCTTTTTGCGGCTATAGACTTCTGATCTGTACCGATAAGATACAAATTTGATTAAAACTGGCCTGGGTTTGCCAGAAACAACTGGCCCAACTCGATGACTTCTGTCGATATCTCTAGGAGATAATGTGAGGTTCAGCTTTTGTTGAAATAATGTTAATACTAAATTATCAGTATTTTCACCACGAGTTTCTTCCATACCGTAAATCCGCAAGTTATTTCGGTGCGAATACTGTTCTAACGCGTCTAAGCGTTTATCAATGGTAGCAAAGCGAGCACTGTTATCTGCGACCATATTTTTAATTTCGTTGATAGATTTAAGGACCTTGTCGCACTTATTATCGATCGCGGTTTCAATCTCAGGTGTAATCATAAGCTTAAGCCTGTTACACATTTTGTCAATAAATTCGTCCGACATATCTTCAGGTACCGACCCAGCACGCGTAGTAATAGGCATACTGCACAAAATGGCGATTTGGTCTTGTAAACGATGCACACACTTTAACTGTTCTTTGCTCGTTAATAGTAAAGTTGTATATCAGTAACTGATGCAGCACATATGTGTTTGTTTATACTTTATAATTACACCATTATTTTATGACTTGATCTTTAATAATAGTTAAAATTGCTGAGCACGTCACACACTCAACTTAGCTAAGTACGCAGGTCATGCGCAATGTACTTACTTCCCTAGAGAAGTGAATTACTTACATCCCGCATGTATTACAACTGATAAGATGCCATGTCTACCACTTGGTTAACATGAAGAAAACCATTATCGTTGGTACTATTATCCATTTTTAATCAGAATACAGTCACATAGCTCACAAAACAGCATTTGCTTTCTTATTCACACATTTTTTCAAAGAATTTTTCACAGTGGGTTTATAACTGTCAAACAAAACGTCACAGCGCTATAAGGCTACTACAATTTAGCAAATGTCATAAATTTATGCCAGGTATACCTACCATATGCTTTGCATAACGAAATATTGGTAGTGAAAAAAATTATGTACTTTACACAGAATGTAGGAAGATTTAAACCACCTCGTACCCTGCTACCCTCGTTCGCTTCGCTCACTCAGGCATCAAACGGTCCTCGGTAGTGTAAATCTTACCTACATCCCTTGTAAAGTAATATACTATTTTTAATATCATTATTTCCATTTCTTTTTTAAACAATTTTTTTTGTTATGAACCTCGATTTTGATCTCTTTTTGTAACAATTTCCTTTCGTTATCAACCTTTATTTTTTTTATCTCTTTCCAAAAGCTTATTTGTAACGCTTAACCTTATAATTTCTTTTGACTCCTGTTGTGGTATACTTTTTATATAGTTCGAGTGTTACTATTACCGCTAGCACTGAATCTACAGGTAGATCATCGGAATGCTGGTATATTTAATGTTAAAAGTTTATTTATGTCACCTATATCAAACCCGCTGTCTGCCAATAAACTATCCCCCTTTGCCACTTTATGTTTAATGAGAGATACTAATCCACTCTCCGTAAAAAGTTTGTTATGTGATGGTACCAGTAAATAACTGTGACACCAATATCACAGCTCTATTAGAAACAACAAGTAAAATGCCTTTTGATGTGTTGTCATTAGAGTAACACTGAGACTGACGTACTAAGGACAAGGGCAAACTATATTACGTAATACATTGGGATAATTTGTATAAGATTCGCATAGAGCATTTTCTAGTAAAATATTTCTGTGTGGCCATATACAAAGCTAATCCAACTTTTAAAATTCTACAAAGTGTAGCTTTTGCTGCACATAACAAGTATGATAAATGTTAATAACTAAATGCTCTTAGTTTTACTAGCATTGAAAAGAACAAATTTTCAACAGCAAGGTTAAATCGTCTATGACGTAATGTTTTCACATCCCTATTTAAAATAATATCATTTGAGTCTCCTGTTGGTAAAATAAAATTAAAAGCTAGTTTAAATTCCTGATAATTTGGTAAATCTATGTAACTTATTTTGTCGTCAAAGTCTTTAGAATATTCTACAAACCAATTTCCAATTATGTAAAATATTACGAAACACATTTAGTTCATAATTTTTCTTTTTTAATTCTAATTTCATGGAAATTAGCTCTCTTCCATTAGGCCGGTGCCTCACTGGAAAAACAAATTTCCTGAAATTTATAGCTAAAACTAATCGCATGAAACTTTGTTTCTACAAATCACACCAATGAAGCTTCTTGCCATGAATTGTTTCGCCGATTCGTCATTGTATTAAGCAAGTATGTCTTCAGATGAGGATGTAGTTTTGTTATGGTGGGTAAACCGCCGAATAATTTTGAATAGAAAAATAAAGATTTTCGGTGCATTCCGTTAATGTAATAACGTTGATAGGGAACTGCAACAATATCCTGAGAAGTTTAACGAATTTTACGGAATCAGCCAGCAAAATTCTATCGTTTACTAGCATTGGTTAAGCCATTGATTGAAAAAAAAAGATCATTGGAGAAAACCTGCAGAGCGGAAGAAACCCTTCTAATCCCATTAAGATAAACTAATTTTTTATTAAGAATTATTAATACACAGCATCATTGTCCAATGGTAAGTACCACGGTTGTACATGGTGGTCGTGGCAGTTGGGAACATATTTTACCAGCATTAACTACATAAAATGTAGTGAAGATTTTTCAAATATTTTCTGCTACAGGGCCAAATTAAAAAGTTACGGTTCTGTAAAGTAATTTTTGTTATGTGTTTGTAATGTTAAAACTCATCAGAGATCTATGATAATTTGTAGAAGGTAAATTTGAAGCTACTAATGTTATCATTTGATCATAATAAGGAAGCTTTAATTTGATCATTGGCGTAGTTAGGGGGGTTTAAGAAATATCTTGATAAAAGAAGTATGAAAGTCACGTTTTCTTAAATACTGTGTCGCATTATGAAAGAAAAAATTATTTTGCGTAAAAAAGTTCTCTCGACATTTCTAGCTCAACATAGTCGTTCTGAAGTTTTTTAAAAATAACATGCCAGATGATACATTTAGGAATTAGGAATACCACACTGCGAGATATTTTTGAGTGTATCTCAAAAACGACTAAGTAGAGCTAAAAATACCAACAGAACTTCTTTTCGTAAAATTAATTTTTCATTTATAGTACAACACAGGTTGATTAAATATTTTTTTAAATTAAACTTTACAGAACCGCAACTTTTTAATTTTCCCGTTTAGGTTTTTTTTTCACGAATCTTCACTATTTTGTATGTAGTTAATGTAATATGTCCCTAAATTTCATGGCCACCCTCTATATGTCAAAATAACTTTACTATGATAGTTAGTGTTCATACATTTAAAATTCAAATTTTGTTAGCTACATTCGTACTGTATTTGACCATACTGATAATTATTCTCTAAGTTAAATGATTGCAAATTACTTTCTTTGACGCTGTTAACAAACCAAGCTTGTACAGATGATGGTTGTTACAAATTTGATGATGTTCAAGACCGTGAGTGTTCAGATTTCCAAGATGCTGGTGCTGGGCTAGATGAAGCCATGGGGCCAAGTGTATGTTCATTGTTCTATATTTTATCTATTAGGCCGCTTACTTTGGTTCTAAAGCATCTCATTTGCCTGTCATTAATTTGTTCCCAATCCGCCAGCAAACTCAACAAAAACAATCGTTTGGGATTTTCGGATCGGTTGTTCGTTGCTTTTGATGTACTTCAAAATATGAGCGTCAATACTATCTGCGCTATCTTTATCGGATTTTTGTGTCTTTCTAGTTTTTTTAGCTGGTGGTTGTACGCGTCTTATTAGCAGTGGAGTTTCGACGGTTTCTTCAGCATCATTCGCATTTTCAACCGACTCAACATCTGGTTCCGGTGTTTTCCTTGACTGATCGTCCTGGTTATCTGGAAATTGTAGTGGTGGCAGGTTACTCGGCAACGCTTGACTGCTTTTTTGCATTTACATAACGTCTGATGAAATCCATTTTTTTTATCATATGTTTCGTCTTTTGAGATAACTTGTTAGCACCAGTTCCACTTGGGGTTAATTTTATTGATCTTGTATATGTTATATGCAGTGTTCCCGATGTATCTTTACATTCTTGAGTTAAAACAAAATTTTAATCAATTTAAATACAAAACAAAGGTGATACAGTAGCCTGAGTAGGTTTTTGGTTGAGGTAACTTCAAATAAGCAAGAATTAGATGAGGTGTTTTCGTTTTGGTAGTTGCAATTTAAGAAAGATCTACGGCGAGTAAGTTTAGACTTTTTGTATACAGCGACAATGCTAACTGAATAGCTTTCTACCATAAGGGTGAAACTTCTTGGCATATTGTTTTTATCTCCTAGTAACACGTGCAAGTACTAACCGAAATCAAAAAACTGGGACAGCTCTTGGCAGAGATTTAAACAGGATTTTATTAGCTTAAACCAAATTTTAAACAATTAAATTTACTATGCCAATTTTGATTCATAGCGGCGTGTAAACCAGTTAGAAACACATTCACAACATAATAAATAAACTATCTCAGTTGTTTGTCTTGAATAGTACATTTGCTTGTCCTGAATCTCATTAATAGTTAACTTGGTCTATTCTTCACAACGACAGGCGCCAGAGATACCCATCAGCAACACAACCTAGAAAATTAAAACAATTACCGTCATAATTTAACAGACCATTAGATATACCTTGATCAATAGATCAGGTATCATCAGGATCCTTAACCGAAACACTTTCAATATTTTTTCTTTCGAAGTATTTGCCTTTTTTGGCTTACTGATTTGTGCTTGTCCTTATATACGGAAAAAATTTCACATACATAATAGATTACACAAGAAAGCAGTTCATAATGCGCTCCCACAAAGCAAGCATCAAGTCTCGGTTGTATTGCTAGGAAATCAATATTACCACTTTACAGACAAGGGTTCCGTGTTCCGTATCGTGGCAAAATAGAATGATTCATTAAGGACATACATCGGAGTCAATGTATAATTAACTGTAATGTGTTGTTCATATTGTAATAAACAAACATATTTCACTTACTAAGTTTTTTTTTTTTATTTAGTTAATTATAGTGCCTCTTCTACTAAGGACTTTGGCACTTTAAATTTATGTACAGTGTATAACAATACTTTTATATCTGTTGAAACAGGTTGGTTAACTTTAGAAAGTACATAAGCTTACGTATTTCACTGATGTCAGTTCCTAGTACAACATTTAGTTCGTTACTTAGCTGCACCTTATTCCTTTGAGTTGAAAATTTCTTGCACTGCAAAAGGATGTGTGGAACACTCAAAGTACTGTTGCAAATGTCACAAACGGGCTGGTTGCGACGCTGTAAGAGGTAATCATGGGTGATTTTAGTATGTCCTATTCTCAACCTCCACAGAATAACTTCGGGTCTCCGTTGCGACGTTACAGGTGGCCAAACGTGAACGGTGTTTTTAATTAGTCGTAGTTTATTTCCAGTAATAGTTCTCCATTGGTTGTTCCATTTATTAAGGATACTTTGTCTGTATACTCCTTTCATGTCGGCTTTACTAACAGTCTCTTCTTCAGGTTGAATAGTTCTGGTTCCTTCTTTGGCACTTCTATCTGCCTTTTCATTGCCAGCTATACCTATATGTGAAGGTATCCAAATAAATTTTATAACTTTTTGTCCTCGTAGATGGTAAAGGATATCACGAATTCTTTTCACGTGGGGGTTGGTTGGGTAGATCTGCCTAATAGATAACAACACACTTAAGGAATCGCAGAGAATAATAAAGTTTGTGTGGTTATGGTTTGCAATAAATTCGAGCGATCTGATAACTGCGTACAATTCTGCACTGAACACCGAAGAATAGTTGTGAAGTTTGAAGCACATCTGATGCACTCCGCACACAAATGCGCACCCTGTACCGCTATCTGTTTTTGATCCATCAGTATAAATAGAAAGGTAATTAGCGAATTGTGACAACAATTGGTTAAGTGCTACTTGGTATTGAGTTGCATGAGTACTGTGTTTAGCAAATTTGGTTAGTTCTAAATACATTTCGGGAGGCGGTATTATCCAAGGATTTGTTTGCATTTGGTAGGTATATGGTGTCAGTTGTTGTTGTTCGAGGTTTGTATGCATTTTTTTGCACGGATATTGTAGGGAGGGATAAACTTAGGTTTATTATTATAGATATTTTGATAGTGAGGATGGACTGTTGCTTGGTAGTTTAAGTGTTTGTTGTTTGATAAAACTGTAGTAACATAATTTAACAACTGTTGCTCTCTTCTTAGTTCCGCAGGAGGGTGACCGGTGACGTTATAAATACTTAATACTGGACTAGTTCTGTGGGCTCCTGAAGCTATCCTTAGCCCGTTATTGTAGATTACGTTCAATATTTTAAGAAGCTTAGGGTTAGATCCACTGATAACTGAACTACAGTATTCGAGCCTCGAACGAATAAGTGCATCAAACATCTTGAGAAGAGTGTCTTGGTTTCCACCCCAATTATGACAGCTAACCACCTTCATAAGGTCCAAGGATTTCTTACATTTATTTTTTATATTCAAAATATGTAGCCCCCAGTTTAACTTTCTGTCCAGTATTACGCCTAAGTAACAAAATTGTTCAGCGTAACACAGTTGCTGATTGTTTAGATAAAGTGCAGGAGTTTCGGGGGATCTTCTATTGGAAAAATAGATACACTTAGTTTTCTGAACTGAGAACTTTGGTCCATTTAAATCACTCCATTTCTGAAGTTGATTTAAGGCGGTTTGTAGACGTTGCTGTATGCATTCTACCTTAGTGTCGCTACAATATAATACTAAATCATCTGCGTAAAGAAGGCATTTAACAGGACTTTTAATATTATTAGTAATGTCATTTATGGCAATCGTGAATAGGAGTACGCTTAGTACAGATCCCTGAGGGATGCCGTTTTCCAGACGTTTTATGGTAGAGTTTGTATTCCCTACTCTTACGGACAATTTCCTATCTGTAAGAAAATTTGATATGAAATGCACCATTTCCCCTCCTAGAGATATACCTTGATCAATAGATCAGGTATCATCAGGATCCTTAACCGAAACACTTTCAATATTTTTTCTTTCGAAGTATTTGCCTTTTTTGGCTTACTGATTTGTGCTTGTCCTTATACACGGAAAAACCATAAAAATTTCACATACATAATAGATTACACAAGAAAGCAGTTCATAATGCGCTCCCACAAAGCAAGCATCAAGTCTCGGTTGTATTGCTAGGAAATCAATATTACCACTTTACAGACAAGGGTTCCGTGTTCCGTATCGTGGCAAAATAGAATGATTCATTAAGGACATACATCGGAGTCAATGTATAATTAACTGTAATGTGTTGTTCATATTGTAATAAACAAATATATTTCACTTACTAAGTTTGATTTACTGCGCCTGGTCTTCGTAACCACTCTTAGAAAAGAATCAGCTTGTTTGAACCATACCAAAGCAGCTTTATAAATATCTACTGCCTAAGTTCCACTTTTTTAACTTACACACTTTTGTAAGTTCTCTATTTTAAGTTGTTCTTATATTTTTTATTTTGTTTAAATAATTTTTCATGAGACTCGTCTTATTTGTGTTGTAATATCGCTTGCAATGCACTTTTTCGTGCCTGATTATTTCTATAAAGTTCAAGTTTTGGATTGCCCAAAACCTCGTAGTTTTGGTAGACTTTACTGATATCAGCATCTGTCCATTTTTCTGCCATGTTAAATGATTTTTTACGTCAATAAAATCCTTTTAAATTAAACAAATCAATACATGTTTTTCTTCACAAAGCACTATGTGGCATCTACACAGACTAGTTGATTCTTGCCGCTGCACTACTTGAGCCAAGTTAGTATACTACTTATACTACTTATTACATAACAAGTTAAAAAAATATTAAGCCATTTTAATTCAATACTGACGTTGGCTATTGTTTCTTCGTTTGTTATGTGTTTTCTTCACTGTATCCTGCGGATCACGCCAGCCAAAGATTGAATTGCATTATGAAGTTGCTGCTCTTTTTGTTGGAAAGTACAATGTTGATACGACAATCATACCATGAGATCCAAAAAAAAAAATGATTCTGAGCAGGCCTTGATATGTGTTATACGTTTGACAGTACTGAAGTGTATTGTCAGTCTATGTCAAATTCGAGATTTGCAGGTTAAGTTTTACGTCAGTCTGTGTCAAACAACAAACAAAACCTAACCTTTTAATCTCGAATTTGACATAGACTGACAATACACTTCAGTACTACCAGACGTATAACACATATCAAGGCCTGCTCAGAATCATTTTTTTTTATCTCATGGTAGATCCAGACATTTCCTCGTAGAGTTCTAATCTTTTTTGAGTTACTGACTCCGTAATTAGAATTTTTAATATTTACGAATTTGGATTCTATATCTTCGATCGGAACTTTATCTTCATTAGATTGACGCCCGGTATCGGATAATGCAGTAGTTAATTTTGTTTCAAAGTGTTTTAGTTTTATATTAAGTGAATTTTTAATTGATTGTATTAAGTTCATAGCTGCATAGGATTCTGATGGATTCATTTTATTTACAAATAAAGTTCAGGTGTTCGATTTAATGTTATCTTCTCAAGTTGCGCAATAGTGGAGGTTTTGCAAACAAGATCAGATCAAGGTAGAACTTTTCAGAATTGTATCAGCAGTAATCGATGTACCCAACAACTCGCTATAAACCACGCAATTGCCACGAATTGCTTAGCACTTTTTACAGAAATCGACCCACTTAACAAATAACCTCAACCTGTGTAATTTTTATGAATTATTTAGCACTTTTGCTATGTAAAACGAACCGTTAAAGGCGGAGTTTGTTTGTCAGCTGCTAAATAAAAAAAAATCTGATCTCTTTGAACCGGGAACCATATCCAGCAAATTTCACTAAACAAATTAATTTAGTGTAAGTAAATAAATATCCGGAGAATTTTGACAACAATAGAATATCAATACAGGTGATGCACTTTATTATATTTTATTCGCAATCATGTCATAACACAAGACACCATTATCGACTACTAGAAACTGAAAGAATGTCACTTAAAACGAAATAGAAATGTTAAAGAGAATTCCTGCTTGCTGAAAGTGGAATTTGACAGCGGTAGGTCATAAATTGTTTTACTGGCCCTCTAACTAATACAAACAATAAAGGTTACGGCGTCCAGTTGTTTTGCTTGTTTTCACTTGCTTCGCCTTTACGGAATGTAAAATAATAGGATGATATTCCGATTTTAAAAATATTCCGAAATGGAACATTCCATTTATTAAAATGATCCCGTAATTGTTCTCTGAATGTCATAATGGCAATCACTACGGAGATCGAGCATCTGCTGGCGGGGCCATCCGTTCACCAGTAAAATTTAAGGAAGTAATATTTCTTTGTATGCTGTACCTAAATAATACATCTAAATAGTTTATAAAAAAAGACGTTTTTTATATAAATTTAAAAACTGTGTTACGGTATTAATTCATCATATCGACATAGGTCGTATTGATTGTTCAAAAACGGGTACAAACTACAGGGTTCGCCGGCTTTACTAAAAAGAACACAGATCTTAATGTGCTGGAGCAGATTTTGTTGCTCCGGTTACTCGCACTTAACTCAGTCGGGAAGGCGTGGTTCGAAAGCTCAAAGAAAAACCGGCGGCACTTACCCTGATGGATTGCTTAAGATAGATGCCTAGAGCGCCACTTGTTTCTAGATAGGGAATGGCAAACGTGTTAGAAACAAGAACACACACGTAGCCTATGGGGAAGGTCCTCCACGTAACTGCACTCCGCTACAGCGTCCCCTCCACCAAGCTCCTTCGGGCCTGTTGGTATATACACGGTGTGGCCTTGTGACAAATAACTTACCTTGATGGCCACACCCTCTAGAGCAATAAAAGAAAACACTGACAAGCCCAAATCCAGGGGCGTTCTTAATTGAAGCGCAGGCTTTGGGTTCACATTTAATTACACCAGGCTTTTGCCGTAATTAACTAATGACTAAAGGGTTCAGCAACAACAAATAACTAGACTGAAATTAGCAAAGGTTTATGTTTAATAGCCCACCCAGCGGTGAGTTTAAATTTAATACAAAGGGTACATCCTAACTGGAATTTCGGGGTCCCCTAGCAAAAGTTAACTTAATCTAAGCATCATTAACAAATAAACAGAACAAAATCACAGGAGAGACGCCCCTGCGTCTAATAATTAATTTGAATAGTTTAATCAAACGGGCGTACGCAATGTCCAATATAAACTTCAATAGCGCACGACAGATGGTCGATATCACTTCACACGGCACATCATTAAACAAAGCGAAAACACATATTTACTGTAAACAATTTTACCTTAACCCCAAAGCGTGTTTTTTTTTGGCGGGAGCGGTGAACGAGGTCCCCTGGTGAAGTCACTTGGCAGTGAGGGCTGCAGTGCAAACGGAGTTGTTGGGACGAGAGTTCAGGGATTCTCCAGTAATCAGGAACAAGAGATGACGGCCTTCGATGAAGCTCGGGTGCAACGTAACGAGGTGTTGCGAAAAATTTCTCAACGGTTGGGGGAGAAATGACAGCAAATAATACACTATTGCGCGGCGGGCTCCCAAAAATTACAAAAGCACGGCGTTGATACACAAATTTGCAAACCGCAATGGTTTTCCCCACAATAACCGGGAAAAGTTAGTTGAGGCTTTAAGATATCGTCTCTATCAAATCGGCAAATAGTGCCAAAGGCCTCCCTGGAAGGCAAGCTAAATGAGACGAATCGGCCTATTCGTATCAACGTCGAGTTACTTCACTTCACTTCATCTGCCCGCGCACCAACAATGAATTGCTTCAAAAGTTCGAGCTTGACTCACTTAAGTTCAGAAAAATCAACACGCAGATTTAACAAAAAGCCAACGAAACTTGCTACAGGGCACTCACAAAAATAGCGCAGCCCCCGGTCGAGGCCCGGGGGTCGCGTTCTTCTAACACCGTCTTGGTCGGAAGCTTGCTACTAATTAATTAATTTCAAAACGGGCTACGCGCGACGGATACAATGGAAGAAAATTTCGAACCCCAAAACCCTAATTTCTATATGTGCGGTTAACTAAGGGCTTATCAAACTTTATTTCCAATGGTCCCATAGAACGTTCTAGAAGAAATTTCTTGCTGTTGCAACGAATCCCAGGGTGTCGAATTTCAAAGATTATTTTCCAAGAACTTTTAGAAGTTGTTGACAGGAAACACTAAACTCCAAGGCCTGAATTTCGTTACTGCTTAACATAAAGAATTTGATTTATTTAGGCGTTCAACGCTTGATTGTCGAAACAAATCCGCACTTTGTGCACTGAACGAAGAATGCTTGCTAAGACGAATTCTACGGATCGTGAACGCATTATTGTTTGGGCCAAAAGGAATTTAACATGTAGCTTTAAGATCCAGGGTTGAACTTTAAACAGGGCCGTCTTCAGAAATTTTTAAATAGAATAATTTCAGCTTAAATGCACTAATAACACCCAATCGTGGAATTGATAACAAGGATAGCTTAATGACGTCAAAATCACTTAACAGAACACCACATCGGTGGTTGTTGTATGAGTCAGTCACCCACGTTATCCATTGTGTGCGGTGTTTTTCATCCAAGTTTGCTGTTGGTATATTCCGATTTGGAGAAATTTACATCATTTCTTTGAAGGATGTTGTTTTTGGTCGAGAATCGAGAAGCGGATACCTTGGAGATGTTTCAGCAATAGCGGGGCGCGCTTGCAGAGCACTGGAGGTTACCATACAGTAGCGTACGAGCAAAAAGGTTAGAAAAATGTATTATGTCTGGAGCGTTCTTTTAGCTCGCGAAGCTTTATTGTAATGTTGAACTCTACAATAATAGTTAAGTTGGCAAAAATGGGAGTTGCAAAAGGTTAATAATTAAAAAACCTTTCTTTATTATCAATAAGGGTTATTAATGTTTCCTTCCATATACACACAAAAAATGTGTTATATTTTATTAATTCTGAGCTGCTTATGCGTAAAATAAGTCTCATAACTTTTTTTCTGTAAAAGAATCGCTACGGGTGTCCATAATAAATTAATTTTCTTGCAAAAAGCCGGTACCTAAATAAATTCTAAGATATAAAGGGTATTTGTTATTAGCAAGTCAAATAATGAATTTCAAGTTTTAATTGCGTGCATCATGGCAAGAGACTATCACAGCAATATATACATCTAATTATATTGAAACCTTAACTTCCAAACCTATCCATATGGAGTATGATATGCCTTTTACTAGTATGTAATATTTCCTTTTTTGGGCTCAAAAGTCTGAAATCTGTAGAAAATTAAAGGCAGTAATCGGCTATCAAAGCTTGTCACAGCGAGTTGGATTCACTATCAGGCGTAGTAAAGACTAATGTTTACTGTGATGATTTTATTAAACATAGATTCAAAGATCGACAATAAAGACCTATCATTATTATTTGTAATAGAAGAAAGGAAACTAAAGAAATTTATGGTGTAGAGAAAGACACAAGTATATTACTTATTTTTATTATCAGACTTTCAATTAGGTAGGTATTGTTCTTAAACATACTGAAATTAGTAACGCCAATTGAAATCACTTATCGCACCACTAACAGAATAAAATTGTGTGCTTTGGATGTTTCAGCATTCGAAACAGTGCTTGATAACTCTGTTCAAATTTTAATTTTGGTAATCAAAACTTTATATAAAATAACGTAACAGGTAGTAGCATTAAACGCTGAAAACAACAGTTATCAGTAAAAACTAAAAACTTTCAGTATATTCGAATAGAAAACAAATATGTACGAGGTAAATATATATATACCACCTTATAGTGCTACTTCAATTTTACTCCCTGGGTGTGTTTATTAAGGTATAGATCTTTAGAGGCATACCATGTAAGCTGAGATACTAACAAAAATAGAAGAAATATTTACTCTTTTGCCAGCGAACTTATATGATGAAATAAGTGCTAGTACTTATACTTAAATACTATCTCTTATAATAATAAGAATAACAATAGTAATTCTTCTTCTTCTTCTTCTTCTTCTTCCTAATTTGATATCCAACTCTAGTGTTTACTTTCATCTTTTCTAAGATGAGTGCTATTAACCTAACCTTGTCTGAAACCAGCTCACACAAAGAAAGTATTGTTAAATTCTTAAAGAAAGAATGCTGTAGTGAAGTGTGTACAATCAAATAATTGGCTAAGTAGTATTTTTTGGCGAATGTGCTGACAGTTTCGGTGTAAGGGCGTATCCACATAATACGAATTCTTTTTTGAACGAGCGATATGAATTTTTCCTGGTTGGATAACATTCACCGAATGTGCGGCAGTCTTTTGCTGCTGTAAACATCCCCAATCTCACACTGACCATTACAGAAGAAACGATGCTCCTTCCGCAGAAAAGTCGAGCAAAAAAGCATTTACATTATTATTGTGCGCAGCCTGAACGTCGGGCGCACTTATCGTCACATCTTTAATTTCCTTTTTACATATCGTTAGGGACAAATGTGCTGCTCAAACACATCGTAGCGATAAGCTTTGATGTATACTGCGCCATCACCGAACAATGCACTTGGCTCCGAGCGATCTGCATTGCATGGTAATTTTTTAATTTGAAAAATCGCGCCTGCCCCGCTCCTCGGCCATCAGCGCTTAATTGAAAATTTGTTCCATTAACGACTATTGTGCTCAACATTCGTGTTACTTCTTATGGGAACTACACGATCATAAAATCCTTTTTCAATTTCAACGGTAGTGATTATTTCTTTCGTACACGTAATCACCGCGCTGTTATTTAACCCTCACAATATTCGATTTTTGTTATTACATGTAAAGTGATGAAGTGTCCGGTGACTTCTGTTAAAATTTCTAGTGTTGAGGGATTTAATAGCAAGCTTTTGAATAAGTACCTCATATTTTGACAAATTATAGATAGAGGTAACATATATTTCAGTTTGTAGTATGTGTACATTTTGCACCTTTTCTAATATTTTCTATGGAAACTTCTGCAGAATAGTAGTATGAGGTCTAGAATTATGACAAAGGACTCGAATGATCCTTATTGACCGAGCTTGTCGCTTAATTTGTGTAGGCAAGCTTTACTCTATCGTTAACTAACGACGAAAACAAAGAACATTAATGGTTCTTTATTGTGAAAAAGATCAACATACATGATACCTATCATACACAAAAAAATTAACATCAACCTTACATCAGACGACACGACTTTTGCACTCTCGTTGTTGGAGATTCCCTGTGCCTCCATTGTAGACTTTGGGGTTTTGTCTTGGAAATAAAATGATGCACCTAGGATTCACCGCAGGTCACTGTTCACTCAACTAAACTCAATCCTCCTTTTTCAAAATACTGTATTGTTACATATCCGCATCCTTCTAGGAGTTTGCAATTGACGAGGTGATCTAGAATTTTGGCTGAAATGAGCAATTTAGAAACCCTAGCAACGCGAAAGTATCACAAAAATTGCCGTGTTCCTAAATTAAGTAAATTCCAAGAATTACACTGGGCATTCCTTTACGAGAATTTTGGGAGGGTTATACAACAATTAAATGTCACGGCAAGTGAAAGTGTTCATTCTGAAAGTTAAATTGAAAATTTCATTAAACAAAAAGTTGAGATTGCAAAAAAGTGTGTAGATGTTTTAATTTTGTCGACATAACATAAAAGGATCTTGATTCCTCTAGACTTAATTATCTCACTCACTCACTGTTATCGTGTGACTCATTGTTAACGTCTGAAATTTGAATAATATCTTGTGCAAATTTTCTTTTAAGGAGCGTGTGAATATCCTTATGCCCAAGTTGTTGGATAATGGTGTTGCCGTTGTACGGCAAATTTCCAATAAAAGTTTTGGTGAGTTTAATTATAAATTATTCGATTGTCTCCATTCCCGTGGTAAATTTTACAGTTCCTTATATGCCACGGGGCATTAATCGATATGCGCAGAATCTTGTTTTGAAACACTGAAAGCTTTTTAATGTTGGTTTTGGAAGTTGTGCTTTAGAAATGCAGGCATATGTTACTAATGGTTTAAGGATCGCCTTGTGCAGCAAGATGGTGCATTCGCATTGGTGTATTGCAGTTGATGAGTGGATAGAGCAGCTGTCTCAGCCTGTTACATCCTTGGTTGAGTTTAGAGTTGATATGGTAAGGCGAGTGTCTAAGTGGGCTTCTAGATACTTGACTGCTTTGTTCTGTAGACTCCAAGGGATCAGCTTACCATCGATGTTGATTTCTAGGTGCCTCCATTTGGATGAAGGCCTGCACTTTTTCTGGATCGGTCTGGGTAGATTTGTATTATTTAGAGAAGAGCATGTCACATGATCGGAACAGTCTACTAAAACGTGTTTAGACGGGTAACTTGCTGACTTAGGGGAGTTCGGACCGCTCTATGATCATTCCATCATCAGACGTGGCAATGTATTTGTTGTTTGTCTCCAAACCTATGCTTAACCTGTCCGAACGCGTTTTAGTAGACTGCTCTAATCACGTGACATGTTCTTCTCTAAATAATACAAGTCTACCTAATCCATTGGTAACGAGGCCCAGGTATTTGAGTTCTGGTTGGAAGAAATTGCACTTCTCATGTTGTAATTGGAGTTCCGCTACCCGTAGTCTTTCGAAAACTTCCTGGAGGCGCTGGAGATGTGCTTCGAAGGAGCCGCTGACTGTTATTATATCATCTAAATAGAAGGCGTTTGGTTCCAGCTCCGAGCCTATGATGCTGTCTAGGAATCTGTGAAATGTCGCCAGCGCTGTGTGAAACCCGAACGGCAATACTTTGAAGTGATAGAGTCCTCGTCCAGGTACCGTAAAGGCTTTCCTTCTCCACGGGAATTTTCCAGTAGCCATGCTTCATGTCGCGTCGGTCTGAGTGACTTCATTTACTTTACGGAAGTTTATGCAGAACCTATATTTTCCCTAGGGTTTTCTCATCTGGACTGCGGGAGAGCTAAGAGAGCTATTAGAGGGCTCCTCTGCCAGCATCTTATCTACCTTCTCGTTTATTATGGCCTTCATGGCGGGATTCCGGGGATAGTATCGTTGCCTGATTAACATTGTGTCCTAATAATTTTGTAGTCTACCAAAGTGATCGACCCTTTTGTACCCTCAAAGTTCCCCAATTCTTCTTCTAGGAAGGTGATACTTGGTTTGATTGTGTCTGCGTCAGCAACTGGAAATCAGCAAACCTGGACTGACCTCTTTGGGGGGTACAGAAGGATGACTGCTTCGTTCAGGCACATTGTTTGACCTGCCGGGTTGAGGACCCCCTTGTACTTGGTCAGGAAATCTAGTCCTAGAATTATGTCGTTTGGGGATTGCGTTTGTCCATTATAAACGACTCCTTGTTGTTTTAGGAACTGTTGGATTCTTTTTCCCACGTACGATCGCGCAGCTCCAGTATCTACCAGGGCATCGAACGTTTTACCTTGATAACGATCCTTGCGAACAACCTAGTATCGATAGTAGCCACGGAAGGTTGTCCATTCTTCTTGAAAAATGTTTGTATTTTGGAGCCATTGGGACCATTCAGGATTTTATGTACGTATAGAGGCCCTAGTATTTGTTTGATAAGAACGCCTCAAATTTCTCGACGGCCTGGCTCGTTTCCCGTCCTTCTGCATGGGCAATCTCGGGAATGGGTGCCTTTTTTGCCGCACCAAGAACAGAAGACCTAAGGAGGTCTTCGACATTAGAAACGGTGGTAGCCTCTCACTTCCAACAGTTCTTGTTTCTATTGTAAGCTGTACGATGTAGGGCTGTTTCTGCTGCTGTAGCCTGTCGAGTTCTTCCGGCCTCCGGTTCTCTTAGAGATGAGGTAGTTGAGGATTTGAAGGATGGGACAGCAGCTTTGGATTTTATGGGTTTGTACGGTGTTTCCAGAACGTAAACCTGGCTGGCTGAAGGAGGGGATTGGAACGTCTCGTACTCTTGGGCAAGTTGAATGAGTTCAGCTAAGCCTTTGAAATATTTCCTTGTACTGTAGAGCTTATTATCAGTGCGATGATTCTCATATATGCGTTCCAACGGTTGATCCTCTATGATCACACCATGTCGGCGTAAAAGGGTCTGGTTGGACGTCGTGTACTCTGCCTTGGATCCCTTCTATCTCTGGGTGCGATAACGAATTTCTTCTGCCATCCAACACTGAAATCGCGGATGTAGATATTAGCTCTAAAGGCTTTGACGAAGCTGCTCTAGTGTGACCAGCCTTTCCTATTGTTTCGATGCCAGAGTACGGCTTTTCCTTTCAATAATTCAGGAAAGGCGGTAAGTATCCTTTGTTGTTCGTACTGATAACAAACCGATAATTTCTCGATATTAGATTGGTGGTGCCGTCGAATCGAAGGCCCCATTTCCTGATGTTGCAGATATTGGCTTTACTGGGTTCTGGAGGATCTGCTGCACCATCGGTTCGGAAGGCTGTTCATCTCGTTCGTCTAGGATTTCTTTCTCTGCGGGAGTGGTCTTCCCAGTCCGTAGTTACAGGGACAGTCTGGCCCTTAACTGGTCCATGGTCCCTTCGTCACTTAGCCCAGATTTAACTAAGATATCTTGGAAAAGGTAGTATATACAACCTACTTTCATTTTTCTGAGTGCCCCCATTGGTGCAGATCCAGCAGCCAGGGTTTCCTCACCTTCGAAAGTGGACATCCTGGAACAGGTCTTGTAAACTGGTTAAGTTTAAGTAAATGCAATTGTTATCGGTAAGCTAAATTAAAAATAACTTTTTGGAACTTGGAATCGGTATACGCGGGTGCAAATATCGGAACCTAGAAACCTCAGTTTTCCGTTTTTTTGCCATGCTAGTTCTCGTTAAGTTCCTGTTCGGCCGTCAATTTGCAATGCCCTCCCTGAACGAGGGAAATAATTTTGCAATTTATTATTATAAAGCGTAGAGTGCAAAACTAGCCAATAATAAACGCAGGTAAAACATAAATAATTTATTTCGCTCTTAATTACCGGAACAAAGTAAGAGCATTGAGTATGAAAAAAAATAATAAGTAGTCTTCGAGGACCTGCTCGGCAAGATGATCCGGTGCACTTGTGACTAGTGAGTTACCTACTTATAACTGGGTGGTGGTACTAGCGGCTCAGCGAACGGTGGAAGATGGTGCCGGAACTTCTTGCGGACGGGACAGGTGATGTGGGATTATAATTGCTCCTCGTCGTGTAAAAGGCGTAAAAATAATCACTTTTATGCCTAGGCATAAAAGTAACGCATTTACCGTGTCAGTCAAGTTACTTGTCACTTTTATGCCGTTTGAAAATAAATCAATTAGTTACTATTGAAGATTATTTCTATTAAGAAACCATACGCGATTATTAAGGTTTAAAAACATCCAGTGTGACTCATTACTTCTTTCTTTTTATTATAAAAGCTGACACAACGTATGACATGCTTTAGGACACAGCTTTGTATGCAAAGATATTTTGATGATGATAATAAAACTAGAAACGTAATTAAAGCATAATGTGTGACATATTGAATTCAGAATAAAAATGGCTTCTAAAATTTGACATCAGAAAATAAGTACCTTATTTAAAAAAATTAAGTTGATGATGGTTGCTCGAAAATGAAACGCCGAATAAACATAACGTAAATTACAAGTTCATAAAAAGTTGTTCGAAAAATTTGTTGTCAGTTTTGCTCTAACTTTAATATTAACGACAGAAAAAGGAAATATAGCTTAAAAAAAATCATATCAACGATTTATAGGCGTCATTTTGTTAGCCCCTTAATTACGCAACATTTTTTCCGTTAACTATATTATTATCTCTAACTTTTAACGAGATCCCCATAGTGGCCTTCCTTGTAACGGACACACTGTATATACAGGGACTAAATATACAGTACCGTAAATTCTGAAAGCAAGACTAATTACTAGCTCGAATCGGCGATATTCGGAACGGGGAAGGCAACCTGGGGCGAACGGAACGGTGGCCCACAGTGTTTATCAGGAAAGTTACAGCACTGCTCAGGGCTTGTAATGTTTGGCCAGGCGTTGGAATTCGGCTGGCGTTGAGAAGAAACCAACTCCAACAGAGTGATTCGGGGCGATACGTGAATCTGGTTCGATAAAACTTGTTCTTTGCGCCCGACGGTAACTCAATTAACGAAAAACTGAAACGAAAGTTCTTAAGAATTGTAGACTTTTCTATTTTTCGGTAACAACCGAAGCGTATTCACGACCGTAGAGTTAGTTCTGCCAGCTATGCATCCGAAATGATAACACGTAAGCCCCACCGATCACAAACAGTATGAGCGGTTCGCACTAGACCTTTTCTTTAACCCGGAAAAACAACAATCATCAGGAAACTACTAGAACACACGGGCAGGAGAGAAGAAGTGCATTTCAAAATGTACACCGAAAAACAAAGGAAAAGGCATAAACGAGACAGACGGGTTCGAAAAGAAACAAACAACCAAGAGGGGAAACAGAAATGGGGAGATACTAATAATCGAGCCCGCAGAAAGATCCTGATACAAAGATGTGGTGAAGACCATGAAGACCAATGTCAGCACGACTGGAATAACCATTAACAGGATAAACAACATAAAAAATGTTAAAGTACAGATTAAATTCAAAAGTAAGGAGGAAAAGAGCCAGCGAGAATTCAAAGAAATACTCACCACCAAAATGAACAGCCTGGCAAAGATCGAATGTAAGCAATCACCCAGAACCTTCATGATACTGGACACAGACGAATCGGTAGAGAGAGACGAAGTGATAGGAGTTTTAAAGAAAGACACCGGGCAACCCGGAAAACTGAAAGAAAACGTGGATATTAGACTTGCAGGAAAAGCAAACAAAGGCGGTGTTAAATACGCCTTTGTGACGATGGAAGAAAAAATAGTAAATCAATTACTCAGCAAGAAGCGGATCGGGGAAGGATGGAACATGTGGAGGCTAAGAGAGCTAATCAGTCCGATAAGATGTTACAAATGCAACAGAATAGGGCACATAGCCAGAAACTGTAAAACAGAAGATAATAAAATTGGCTGCTGCAACTGCGGAGCTGCGGACCACCAAAAAAAGAAATGTACAAACCCATCGAAGTGCTACCTTTGTAACTACGACGGTCACAAAAGCGAATCGATGCGATGCCCCAAGTACAGAAGCATGCTCAAAGCTGGAGATAACAAGAAGAATACCTTTCACTCAGTTATAAACATCCTACAAGCGAACTTAAATAGAGACAGGGGGCGATGGACTTACTCAGACAAAGGTGCATTGAGGCGGATACAGACTTGGCCCTGATATCAAAACCTAACCATAACATGGCTAAAAGCAGCAAGAGATGGGTAGTATGTGATAATGGAGAAGCAGCCATATACGTCGCACGAACTAAAGTGACCTTCTCCAAAGTCTGACGAGGAGAGGGATTCGTGTGGGCCGACGTCGGAGGAATCACAATATATTCGTGCTATGTGTCACCAAACATCTCCCTCGATAGTTTCGAGGGCTACCTGACGAAGCTAGGCAGAGATGTACAACAAAGAATAGGGGTGGTTATCGGAGGGGACTTCAATTCCAAGGCGTATAGATGGGGGTCACCGGTGGAAGACAGAAGAGGTGCCCTCCTAGTAGAATGGATGGCATAACTGGGCCTTCAAGCAGCGAATCAGTATGATAAGCCAACTTTCGAGAGGCGTGGAAGTTGCTCTTATATTGACATAACCGTGTCTACCGAGGCCCTGTACAGACACATCCAAAACTCGTTTGTAAGCGAGGAGGAAAAGCTAAGCCCGCACAACATCTACTTTGGCATACGAAAAACGGTGGTTCCGACTAGCCCCACGACCACTCTTAGGAGGGGATGGATATATAACAAAGACAAAGCGAAACAATTTGTTGACAGATTCTGCAACCTGAATGACGGGATGGAAACGAACAATGCAGAGGCCATCACGACCCATATAGAAACAACGTGTAACCAAGTGTTCAAGAGGAGGAGTCCCGTTACCCGAAGGAAGCCGATGTTCTGGTGGAGCGAGGAAATCTCAGCCCTTCGAGAAACCTGCTTAAGGGCTGGGCGGCAGGGTAAGAGGATAAACCGCAACGTGCGAGCATCAGAAGAAGATAAGGAGGAACTACGAAGGCAATATAAGGAGGCGAAGCGGGAGCTCAGGAACACGATCAAGACGGCGAAGAAGACAGCGTGGCTCAAGTTATGTAAGTAGGTGGATGACGACATATGGGTCACCGCTTACAAAATTGTAACGGGCAAGCTTGGACTCCGCACACCGATTACTCTCAATGGAGACGAACAGCTGGAAGAAGCACGAAAGCTTTTTCCTGCACACCGACCTGTGAGGTGGGTGATGGAGCTGGTGGACAGGGAAGACATACCAACCTGCACGGAGGCAGAGATTAAAAGCATGGGTAATAAAATTAAGCCAGGGAAAGCGGCAGGCCCAAACGGGGTACCACCAGAAGTAGTGAGACTGCTGGCTGAACAATGCTCAGATGTGTGCAGCAAGGTTATGAACGAACAGATTAAGAGTGGGATCTTTCCTACCGGCTCGAAAGTAGGAAGGTTAGTGCTAATTGAAAAAGCGAATGATACATACAGACCCCTATGCCTCCTATGTGGGAAGGGAAAGCTGCTGGAACATGTGATAAACCATAGGTTGAAGGACGAAATTAAAAATAAGGGAGGACTCTCTGATACTCAATATGGATTCAGGGAAGGTCGGTCCACAGTGGACGCAGTCCAGAGAGTAATGAATATTGCTAGGGAAGCATACAGAGAGAACAGATACGCCGTCCTGTTAACACTTGACGTACAGAACGCTTTCAACTCTGTACCATGGAAGCGCATAATAAAAGAGCTGAAGAACAGAAACATACCCCGTATCTAATAAATATCGTACAGAGCTACTTACCAAGACAGGAGACTTGAAATTGGGTTTTCCAAATATATAAATATGACGTGCGGAGTCCCACAAGGCTCTATCCTCAGTCCCACCCTCTGGAATGCATACTATGACGGGGTCTTCAATTTGGACCTACCCAGAGATGTATCATTGATCGGCGACGCGGACCACCTGGCGATGGAAGTGCGCGGTAGGGACCAGGAAGAAATAGAAGAGAACATACAATGGTCGTTACATGTTATAGCAGCATGGATGGATGATAGGGGTTTACAGTTAGCCTCTCAAAAAACTGAGATGGTCATACTGGATGGTAAAAGAACACAGAAGACAGTAAGAGTTACTGTTGAAGGAATAAACATATCCAGTCAATACAGTCCTAAACATCTCGGCCTGACTATACCACGCAACCTGTATATGGGTAAACACATAGAGGAGACAGCCAAGAAAGCTGAGAAAACTGTAGCCAAGATAAGCAGCATCATGCCTAATATAGGCGGCGCCCAAGCAGGGTGGCGGAAAATATTATGCTCGGTGGTAAACTTTATTATCTTGTATGGTGCACCGATATGGGGACCCTGCATTCACACACTAAGACACCGCAGGAGGCTAGAGAGCGTCCAGGGAAGGGCCGCGATTAGAATAATCAGTGCGTACAGGACTGCTTCTACCAGGTCAGTGCAGGTAGTGGCTGGGATGATACCCATACACCTACTAGCAATAAAAAGGACCTACGAGGAGGGACAAAACACAAGAGCACAGAAAATGCTAACAGGGAACGCACGATAGAAAGGTGGCAAGAATAATGGAACATGGATGGCACCGCTGCCTGGACCAGAAGATTAATCACAGACATACGATCGTGGATCACAAGGCGACACGGGTCGGTTAACTACCATCTAACGCAAGCACTAACGGGTCACGGATGTTTCGGGAGCTATCTGTTCAGAATGACGTTACACGATACAAATGAATGTGCATACTGCTGGCAAGAGGGTACCCCAGCATACACACTCTTTGAGTGCGAACGCTGCGATGAAGAGAGAACTACAGCATGGCCCCGCATATGCTGGAGACAGTAGAAAAGTCGTTCACACTGGAGAGTATGATCACTGACATAATGCGTACAAAAGAAAATGAGGAAAGGAGACGACAACAAGAAAGAAACTATCAGAACCAGAAGGGCAGGGTAGATCTGTAGGAATGTTGAGAAACGGATCCAGACTACCCTGAGTAAGAAGGGGGGGGGGGGTTAGTTGGTAGGCGACTGGGCCTCCTTGCCAGCCGAATCCAACACTTCCTGGCTTAGCCAGGGGTCTCTTGAAGATTTTCCCCTCCTTCATCACAAAAAAACAACAAAAAACCGGAAAAAAGGAGACCGCGACTTACGCTTACGTCCACTTCAGAAGCAACCTCTTTGCTCGAGGACGAGTTTAGGAGTGCCTTCACAGCACACGCCTAGCGCCGATCGCCTTCTTCTCTTTCAGCGAAAATCATCTTTTTCAACGGTCTAAGATCAGCGACGGGCTCTTGAAATTGTACGCGTGAAAAAAAAATATGTAACGAATTGTAGAACCTTATGATATAAATTTCATCAGGTAGTCAGCTCACATTGTTGGGAACTCAGCCTGCTGCGTCCGTTCACATAGATCCCCTTTTTCTATGTTTTGCATCGCTTTGTACGTATTAAAAAATATAATATAAAAATTCTCAAAATCCAATTTTGACCAATGATTCGCACCCACAATCTGAATTGTGATTTTCAGACAACACTTAACTTGCCACATGCTGCATTTGCAAAAGGTATTGAATTTAACTAAGGTCATTTGTTTCCATAGTTAAAACTCAAATTCACAACTCGAGGCTGTGCAACATTATTTAAAAAATTAAAATGATAAATTTACATTGAAGCTTCGTGCATTAAAGTCATGTGTAGATTCTGAACAACTTCGTTGTAATACATTTTTAGGATATCTTCACTGCGAAGCAAAATCTGGGAATTATCCTTATTCGTGATGTCGCAGCAGGCAGTATTTGTTTGAAAGTGTGTCTATATTTTGTTGTAGATGCGTAAAATTAACATCAGCAGTGTCGCTAATAATAATTTTACTTGAAAATCATTCTCCTAGACTAAAATAATTTCTAGCGTCGCGCGCTGCTACTTTTTTCTGTTTTATTATCTGTCAGTTGGCATTACATCCGTAAAAAAAATAAGGTAATCCCATCATGCCCTGGAAATAACCGCGGTCGCCGGTCGGTAGCGCAAGGCTTTCGTTAAAGCTTATTACTGTAACCGCTAGTTTGCGGCGTCAAAGCACACAATCCATTGTTGTTTTAGTATTGTTTTCGCTGTTCCATGGATCTCATAAACGTCAGCGGATGTAAACAAGATGGCTACAAAATTTAAGCAAAAACCGAGGACAAAACCGAATTGCAGGTCGCCGTGGGCAAGGCAAGCAATATAAATGTAAATATGGAAACAAAGCCAGGCAGAATATCACCTCTGACATGTGGAGCAGGTTGAATAATAAATTCTATTGAGCTGCTTTACTGTCAGCAAACTGCATGGTGGCATATCCACTTTATAATGGGTTTCGCCATCGTAAGTAGGGATGAGCGCGAATAAACAGGGCAAACTACCACGCTGCCGCCCTGTTTGTATAATTTCCAGTAAACACAACTGTTATACCTAAGAACAACTCTTGTCGGAAATCATATTGACAGACATTTTACAGTTTTAGGCGTACTGGAGGTAAAATATTGTCTTGAAAAGCTTCAACATCCGCTTTATCGGTACCTTTGCATTTTTTTCAGTTTTAAAAGTTTGACTTTCTAGTTATCACCTGCAATTTTCTAGGACATCGAGAAACGTTTTACCCATACTAGTATAACGTGATTGGAATTTAAAAAGCCGAAGATGTAGAAACTATCGATGATCTAAAACTATTACCTAAAGCTTTTGTAGTTTTATCTTTTTGTATTTATTTCTTACTTCGTCAATACTAATTTGAACGAAAATAGATATAACCCTCGACTCCCGCCGTTTTTTCTTTTTCTTGGTCGTTTTCGGTTCTGCTTGTCATATATTGTCTTTTGTTTCGATTCCTGAAATATACAAACTTCATCCGTAAATCTTAAGTTGATGATTCTGTCTGATTTTAAGAGCTCCAGTGAACATTTTTGGATATATTTTGCGTCTTTCTCTAATGCTTCTTTCTGTCCTTATTCGTTTTCTTGTGTTGCAGTTCTTGTGCAATATTGCTTTTTTAGACGACCACGTATGAAAGTAACATTATCGCGACAGCAGCCTACTACAGAAAGTTGACAATTTCATACACTAGCACGATATTATATCGTGCTAGTCATATCGTAACGGCACAAAGTTATTCACATCACGGCCTGCTTAATTGTGTGACAAACGTCACTTTGACGTTTGTCACACTGTCACACAATTAATCTGACCGTGATTCAAATAATACAGACGCTTTTGCTTTATTCGTTGTTCTGCTTCCAACAAGCTCTAATTTTTTATAATTGTACCAATAATAATATAACGATCAATTTTGCAAACGAAATAAAAACAATTCTTAAAAATAGAATTTACTTTAGGTGGTCGTCTAAAAAATAGTGTTCATAACTCGCCCGAAAGTGCAAATATCTGTGCTCATGTTTTAGATCCACTCGGGCTTCGCTTCGCTACGCCCTCGTTTGTCTAATCAACACTCGCACGATATTTGCTACTTTCGACGCTTGTCATGAAAATAACTATTTCGTAGTGTAGAAAAACCTAGTAGACTGGGAGGTTTTTCTCTTCAGTTTTTCTAAATAAAAACTCTAAGGGTTTGTCGATGATCTAAAACTCCGCAGTTCATTGTGGAGCTAGTCTACTTCGGTGGTTGAGGGTAATCGAGCTTGTTCATTAATTTTATTTTTAATACCTTAGATAGTACTTCATATAGAATGTTAGATTTTTCTCCGCATAATTAGTTTCTCTATAGTAACTGAAATTATAATCGAAAACTATATGGTCCTTCACTGTTTTTCAATTCCTTAAGAGGTTACGTTTATTTTAATATGCAAGTCTATCGAAGTATCATTTAAATCAGCTGGCATTTCAATAATAGTTTTGTTGTAAAAGTTCAGATGCTCGTAGATTTTGCTTTTAATCGATAGCCTGACTTGGTATTGTTTCGTGAATTTATTTAATTAACGTACGTTGACGGAGGTCATGTAGAACATTTAGTATTGTTCGTTCTGTATTCTATTTAACGTACCTATTATTCTTGGTACATCCGCTGTGTGTTAATTTTCTTGTTTTTACAACGTTAGTAAATGTTTTTATTTCATTTTCTATAATAACATGTGAACATGTGGATTATTAATTTACATTATGATAATGTTCAGAATGAAATACACATACATAATTTAAAGCATTGAATAATGGTCACCGACTGTCATGTCAAAATTGTATTTTAAAATTAACATAAAAACCAACACTTAAAAACACTGTTACATCTGCTACATGAATAATTTCGATTATAATAATTTTTTGTACTTAATTAAACATGTGTAATCTAAAACTTGATAATTTAAACAACCTTACACTACTACTATTATAATAACTGTCACATTTAAATAAAAACCATCAGAAGTAATCGAGCACATGACTTTATTCTTTCAAAGACAAGTCTTTATTTCGTTTTCATTTGCTGACATGTTACATTTTTTTATGCGTTTCATTAACATTGTGAATATGCCTTCCGCTCAATAAGTACAGGATATGTCCCACATCAAATAGTAACCACGTTTAAACCACCAATGATCAGAGGACAAGGTTACTGCGTTATTATTTCGATATTATGGAAATTTTCTCACGCTACCTTCAAAAATAAAAAAATGGTATAACATTTGCTTATCATTAACAAACAAATTTTGCTGGAAAAGAACAAGTCACCTAAGACATTCATATTTTATTGATCTACAATTTTCCGGGAAATGTGATATCATGAACAAGAAAATAACGCGTATTTCTTGAGTAAGAAAGAGATAAGCATAGTAGTAAATATTCGAGTAGGCATGACGCTTATTTGAATTATGACATAAGTCAACTAAATATGCCTACTAAAATAATTTTATCGTATGGTCATCTCTTTCTTACTCAAGCATTCTATTTTGTTGTTCATGTTATATCATGGCTGTTATATATAATTATGGCCCCACCCGTATAATACTATCTTTAGAAACCACTTGAAATTATAAAAACGAAACTAAACTATTTATAGGAGCCAATGTTCTTCAATAGGGCGCATTTTAACTCGAACTTGACACATTAGTTTTTGGATGACTGAAATATTCATATCGCGATCCTTTTGAAAGATTCGTCTTCGTAATTGGTTCTTATATTGACCTTTCAATAAATTCACACATACAGAATGCGGATGGCTACTAGGACCGTTGCAAAAGCAAGGAGAATATGCAAGTGGCCGTTTTGCTGCTTAACAAACGAACAATCAATGTACGATAACGGTAGGTCATTAGGTTCATTATAAATACGGGGTATACATTCGATTTTTTAAAGGTTTAATTACAATTACGGCCACCTGTAAAGTCCCCTTGCATTTGTTATGGTCCTAGTGGCCTGCCGCAATCTGTATAATTTCCTCAGTATAATTCGTAATAGTACGAAAACTGGTTCTACGGGAAATTTTTCGTTTCGATAAATGTTAACAATTTCTTTATTTAAAAAATTTACCAATTAAATTATAAATCATTTCACGTTTTTTTATTTTATAGGTAAGTCCTTTTGGTAAAATTAATAGACAAAATGGCATGCATAATATGAAAGCTGACATATCCTGCAGTTTTGCTTTCAGTGGGGACTAGATACCGACAATGCATTATGAAATTTTTTCGAAAAAGACAGTGCCAAAACTTTTGTTATATACGTTACGGTTGCTAGTTTATCTCATTTATTGACAAGTTATCTAATTATTATATCATCTTCTTTAACAGCACCACGACCTTTTTCAGTTCTTTCTTCAATTCTTCCGTTGCTATATCTGCGATATTTTATAAATTAATATTTATCGCTTTTTACCTTAGAGTGTGGGGTGCAAGGGTCATAAATATTTCGATTTATATACGTTATTTCCATCATCACGGTTTTATCTTTCTAAATTTTGTAATGCTAGCATCTGCATTACACAATGTATGTAATTTATGCATCGCTCGTATGAGCGTTATCAGGCGTTGCATCTAACCAGCGCAGCGCTCGAATAAATGGTAGCAGACTCACGTTATGCGCGAGTTCACGAAGAAACAACCACTTCGTCGCCTCCCACTCAATGATACCTGAAGCGGTTGTTCTGATAACCCGGTCCCAAGAGTATATAAGAAGACTCCCCAACCATTTGAACTCTCTTGAATCCACCGATCCCGACCAGCAAATGCTCTAACCCGGAAAAACTCTTCACTATAGGCCCTCTTGGGCTTAGAACCTGATTCTGTCCGTCGAACTTGAGTCTTTGGAGTTCCCTTTATCAATAAACCCTCTCCTAGCGTTAACATGTGGCCGTGTCTGCCGGTCTCCTGACGTACCCGGCTAGAAACCTCCCCAACCTGCACGTAAGCATGTGTCTGTGTCTGCCGGTCTCCTGACGTATTCCTGATTAATTCCCAAACCCAAGGTTCACGTTATTACCGTATGCGAGGAGAAAAATATAATTATTTCCTAGACCAGACCTGTAGGAATTAGTTTGCACGTTCTGCCTGATGGCGGCGCAAATAAAATAATGTCCCTAATTAATTTACCTGTTTGGACAACCATATACGCCCAGCGACGCCTTCCTGCAGCTCAAAAAGTCGATACCAGCTACCCCGAACCTGGGAAATCTCGCTGCATCCAAAGGCTGTCAAATACATTTGCCCGGCTAAAAAAGGGCAAATTTCACCTGGAGGATTCTGCGGCCCAATCATCCTCGGAAACAGCGAACTGCCCTCCCACAGCACGAACACCAGTAGCACCAACCCTCACGCACTTCGGGAGTTTCAGGTATGGGTTAAAATCCCTAAATTCCGCAAATAATTCCAGCCTGACAAATGTCAACAAAACGCTTACCTACAAAGCCTTGAAGTGTGGGGCATCCGTTATACAGGGCAAACTAGATATCATCCCCTGATGCACCCTCATTCCATAATTACTTGCTACCCTTTGTACAATGCCGGATACAACCGTCTTCCGTGCACAGCTGCTAGGTGGGTTGCAGTTCACCAAGGAGCGAAGAAACACGACCCCCTAGAAGAATTTGTTATTTTCATGATGTGCTTTTCAGTTAATTTAAAATTAATAGTTGTTTTGTGTAAATATCCAAACGCATTATATTAAGGGTAATTATACTGTGTTTTCCTTACCGTATATATTTGAGTTGAGTGAATACCTTTCTACGATTTTGAGCTAACCCGAGTTACAAACTTTATAAACGTTTGGACTTTTCCGAATTTACTGAACGTTGCAAATGACCAGAATTAATTACCAGGACTAACGTTAAATTCGGGAGGGAAAAAGTTATAATTTTTTCTCTTCATTTCTTTATCCCTTAGCTTTTCTACCTCCTTTTTTCTCTGTGTAAGGTGCTTTCTGAGCACACTATTATTATTTTTAATTCTTTTTATTATTTCTCTTTTATACGGACTCCATTCAAACATCGAGTAGTTATACAGTGCTTTCGTAAAGTAGTGGATAAAATCGATACAAATTCAAGGAATAACTTGTGGAAAAAAACGCTGAAAACGGTGGTTTTTTATTTTTATTTGCCCATTTTTTAATAAAATCTATGCAAACAGGGTAACCCGCTTAGAAGGTATGACGGCATCGATGTTTTTATTTAATGGCAGCTCTCTTTTTGTATTACGGAATTTGAAAAGAACACATTTTTTTACTTATGCTAAGCTAATTTTTGCGTATAGATCGCATGACCAAAAATTAAGAAAAACCATTTTAAAATTGCAACACATGTTATAGAAAATCTTTGCTTTTTATCACGAAGTGCGAGATACGCATAGAGTAAAATTGACATTCCCACACATACTTTTTACTTCCTGTTACAGTTATTAAGGAAGTATTGGGTTCACCTTAAAAATATGGGTATAAACATTTTACAGTTTAAGCGTAGTTCGTGATTTATTCTCTGCTAAATTTAATAATCGACCTGTGAATTGTTGATACAGATGGAGTATCAACAATTCACAGGTTTGTGAAAAAATGTGAAGCTATGGTATGGATGAATAGAGGATGGATGCTCTCGATGCATGAGATGAAAAAATTGATAGCGGAACCGTATACTGTTACCAATTCAATAAAGCTGGAACGGAAAAAATCCGATAAGAGTAGTAGGAGCTTATCTGACAACCGCAAACCGCAGTGATTATTTAGAAACGGTATTATTCCAAGGAATTCTAATATTAAAAAAAAAACATCGGATTATTTTTAACATTGAAAATGTTTAACGAATTGGCGATGTGACGCTAGTACGGTGCTCTTTTAGCGATTTGTGTGATGCTTGGAAAATGCACAGTTTTTAAGAATTTGTGCAAGCTGTACATATTGCAGGTGAATGTTGTTGGTGTCATTTTGAAGCTCTCGTCAAGGGTGAATCTTCTGGAGAGGTTGTGAAAATGTAACATTCGAGGGGACAAAAGTACGGGGGTTAAAACGATTTTTTGCACACGAAAGCGTTCGGTGCTGTTATATCGCATACGTTTTGAAAGATCCAAATGTAATTTGAAGCTAGTTGGAAAGAGGATGAACCAGCGCTCATCGTACTGGCTGGTTTTCGGGGTCTGCGATGCACGGGGGCGAAGTTACAGGGGTAGAAAACTGAGGTGCATTTGTAGCAAATTGAATGTTCGCATAAACATGGAGAAAGAAAAAAATTCTTCAATTTTGTTTTTGGCAGTATGTGGAAGAATCTGTGGGTTTTAAAGAAATTTTGCAGATCAGGTTGATTTAGGAGATGCAAAATAGGGAAACCGTTAGAATTATCAGAAAAATTGTAAAATTTATATTTGTGTGAAATGCGCTGCTTGGAGACTTTCTACTGGTCGATTTTATTTTTTAAAAGAATTTGGGAGGTGAGAATTTGGCAGCCCAGGTGGATTTGGGGGTTGCAATATGGGAAAAACGTTATAATTATCAGAAAAGCTGTAAAATTAATATTTGTGTGAAATGCGCTGTTTGGAGACTTTCTAATGGTCGATAGTATTTTTTAAAAGAGTTTGCGAAGTGGGAATTTGGCGGCGCAGGGGGATTTGGGGGTTGCAAAATGGGGAAAAATTCATAATTATCAGAAAAACCTTAAAATTAATGTTTGTGTGAAATTCGCTGTTTGGAGGCTTTCTACCGGTCAATTGTAGTTTTAAAGAGCATTAGGGATGTGGGAATTTTGCAGCCCAGGTGGATTTGGGGGTTGCAAAATTGGAAAAACCATTATAATTATCAGAAAAACTTTAAAATTAATATTTGTGTGAAATGCACTGTTTGGAGACTTTCTACAAGTGTTTTTATTTTTTAAGAGAATTCGGGATGTGGACATTTTGCGACCCAGGTGCATTTGGGGGTTGCAAAATGGGGAAAACGTTATAATTATCAGAAACATTTTAAAATTAATATTTGTGTGAAATGCACTGTTTGGAAACTTTCTACTGGTCGAATTTATTTTTTAAGAGAATTCGGGATGTGCGAATTTTGCGGCCCAGGTGGATTTGGGTTTTTAAAAATGGGGAAACTGTTATAATTATCAGAAAAACTTTAAAACTAATATTTGTGTGAAATTTCCTGTTCGGAGACTTTCTACTGTTCGATTTTGAGAAAATTCGGGATGTGGGAATTTTGCAGCCCAGGCGGATTTTAGGGTTGCAAAATGGGGAAACCGCTATAATTATCAGAAAAACCTTAAAATAAATGTTTGTGTGAAATGATCTGTTGGGAGACTTTCTACCAGTGTTTTTATTTTTTAAGAGAATTCGGGATGTGGGCATTTTGCGACCCAGGTGGATTTGGGGGTTGCAAAATGGGGAAAATGTTATAATTATCAGAAAAGTTTTAAAATTAATATTTGTGTGAAATTCACTGTTCGGAGGCTTTCTGCTGGTCGATTTTATTTTTTAAAAGAATTCGGGATGTGCGAATTTTGCGGCCCAGGTAGATTTGGGGGTTTAAAAATGGGGAAACCGTTATAATTATCAGAAATACCTTGAAATTAATATTTGTGAGAAATTCGCTGTTTGGAGGCTTTCTACTGTTCGATTGTATTTTTTGAGAAAATTCGGGATGTGGGAATTTTGCAGCCCAGGAGGATTTGAGGGTTGGAAGATAGGGAAACGTTATAATTATCAGAAAAGCTTGAAAATTAACATTTGTGTGAAATTCGCTGTTTGGAAATTTTCTATTGGTCAATTGTATACTTTTAGAGAATTCGGAATGTGGGAATTATGCGACCCATATGGATTTGGGGGTTGCAAAAAGGGGAAAACGTTATAATTATCAGAAAAACCTTAAAATTAATATTTGTGTATATAGATCTCTTTGATGACTTTCTAATAGTGTTTTATTTTTTAAGAAAATTCTGGATGTGGACATTTTGCGGCTCAGGTGGATTTGGGGGTGCAAAATGGGGAAAACCGTTATAATTATCGGAAAAACCTCAAATTTAATAGCTGTGTGAAATTCGCTGTTTGGAGATTTTCTCCTGGTCAATTGCATTTTTAAGAGAATTCGGGATGTGCGAATTTTGCGGCCCAGATGGATTTGGGTGTTTAAAAATGGGGAAACTGTTATAATTATCAGAAAAACCTTAAATTTTATATTTGTGTGAAATTTCCTATTTGGAGACTTTCTACTGTTCGATTGTACTTTTTGAGAAAATTCGGGAATTGCGAATTTTGCAGCCCAGGCGGATTTTAGGGTTGCAAAATTGGGAAACCGCTGGAAATATCAGAAAAACCTTAAAATAAATATTTGTATGTTATGATATGTTGGGAGACTTTGTACCAGTGTTTTTATTTTTTAAGATAATTCGGGATGTGGGCATTTTGCGACCCAGGTGGACTTGGGGGTTGCAAAATGGGGAAAACGTTATAATTATCAGAAAAGTTTTAAAATGAATATTTGTGCGAAATGCACTGTTCGGAGACTTTCTACTGGTCGATTTTATTTTTTAGGAAAATATGGGATGTGCGAATTTTGCAGCTCAGGCGGATTTGAGGGTTGGAAAATGGGGAAACGTTATAATTATCAAAAAAGCTTGAAAATTAACATTTGTATGAAATTCGCTGTTTGGAAATTTTCTATTGGTCAATTGTATACTTAAGAGAATTCGGAATGTGGGAATTATGCGACCCATGTGGATTTGGGGGTTGCAAAAAGGGGAAAACGTTATAATTAACGGAAAAACCTTAAAATTAATATTTGTGTAAAATGATCTCTTTGGCGACTTTCTACTAGTGCTTTATTTTTTAAGAAAATTCTGGATGTGGACATTTTGCGGCCCAGGTGGATTGGGGGTTGCAAAATGGGAAAACCGTTATAATTATAAGAAAAACCTTAAAATGAATATTTGTGTGAAATTCGCTGTTTGGAGATTTTGTCCTGGTCAATTTCATTTTTTAAGAGAATTCAAAATGTGAGAGTTTTGCATCCCAGGTGGAGTTCGGGGTTGCAAAATGGGGAAAAACGTTATAATTAGCAGAAAAACCTTAAAATGAATATTTGTGTAAAATTCGCTGAGTATTTCTACTGGTCGATTTTATTTTTTTTTAATTTGGGAGATGAAAATTTTGCGGTCCAATTGAAATTGGATGTTGGAAAATAGGAAAAAACGTTACAATTTTCGGAGAAAAGCTCAAATCAATATTTGTGTGAAATTCGATGTTTGGAGATTCTCTGCTGGTCAATTGTATTTTTTAAAAGCATTCAAAATTTGGGAAGTTTGGAGCCCAGGTGGATTTGGGGGTTGCAAAATGGGGAATACGTTACAATTGGCAAAAAACCTTTAAATCAATATTTGTGTGAAATTTGCTGTTTGGAAATTCTCTGCTGGTCGATTGTATTTTTTAAGAGCATTCAAAATATGGGAATTTTGGGGCCCAGGTGGATTTGGGGGTTGCAAAATGGGGAAAACGTTATAGTTATCAGAAAAACCTTTAAATCAATATTTGTGTGAAATTCGCTGTTTGGAAATTCTCTGCTGGTCGATTGTATTTTTTAAGAGCATTCAAAATATAGGAATTTTAGGGCCCAGTTGGACTTGGGAGTTGCGAAATGGGGAAAACGTTATAGTTATCAGAAAAACCTTTAAATCAATATTTGTGTGAAATTCGCTGTTTGGAGATTTTCTGCTGGTCGATTGTATTTTTTAAGAGCATTCAAAATATGGGAATTTTGGAGGCCAGGTGGATTTGGGGGTTGCAAAATGGGGACAACGTTATAATTAGCAAAAAACCTTTAAATCAGTATTTGTGTGAAATTTGGTGTTTGGAGGCTTTGTACCGGTCGATTGTATTTTTAAGAGAATTCGGGATGTGGGTGTTTTGCGGCCCAGTTTCATTTGGGGGATGCAAAATGGGGCAAACGGTGGAATTATAAAATAACTTTAAAATCAATATGTGTGTTGAATTCGCTGTTTGGAGATCTTCTACTGGTCGATTATATATGTACGGAAAATGCAAAATTTATTAGTTTATACAATGTAAAAGCTCCTCAAACAATAAATCCTTTTAAAATATAGTTATTGAACAATTAACACAAAACTAAAGATACATGTTGACTAAACAACTCAAAGTTCTATTCACATCTAATCTCTTTTTTACACTGCCCTGTTCCTCCTAATAAAAGTATCTTCGCTCCAGTTCTTATATTTGCTAATAAAGCTCGTTTCATGAGTAAACAGAGGTGAACAATTTTTTTTTAGTTCTATCCCTTGTAATTTTTTCAGGTTTTGGAAATTTTATGTCAGACTTGAAAACTAGCAAAATGCATTTTCAATGCATTGACGAAAGTTGATAAATTGCAACTTCTGTAAATTTTTTATTACATTGTTAGTTCATTATTGTTAGGATTGGGATTTGCTAAGTTGTTGTGGCGTTGTTGGTGGATGTGTTACATTTAAAAATTTGCATTTTGCCTAATAAATAAGCCACATCAAATATACTCCAATTATAAGTGGTTAGATAAATGTATTACTTACTGATCAAGGTAAAGTATCGAAGTATATAATGCACTGTTTAATTTATGAATGTAAATATATGTTTCCGACCCTTATCTCGCCGAGATCTTGTTTCAACATGGCTATTACTGCTAAAAGATTGTTTTTTGGATACGAATGTTCTAGAAGTAAGATGTGACATTGAAAGAAATATGAAACCTAGAGTTCAAATAAGTTCCATTATGAAGAATAGATGGCTCTAACTTCCACTAAGGTGGTACACTTACTTAAAAAATGAAGAGGAACTTATATCACGTAGAGGTTATAATATATAATTAATATAGTATAGGTTTTACCAATTCTTTAAATTTAATAATGAAACAAGTATAAAAATTATGAAGAATAATATTCAACTATGCAACTTCTCTATTACATGTGATTTCTGCACGAGATGTTATAAATCAGAAATTGGAAATACTTGATGATTATGTTAACACTTGAACTTACAGTAACTTATACGTTATCTTGCTAAATCTTTCTGTAATGATAAGGAATTTAATGATGATGATATTTTGTAAAGATCTAATTTTTTTAAATGTAACCCGTCTAGTTAACTTAGTAAATTCGAAAGATTAAAATGATTTTTGTTTAATGACAGAAATTGTTTGTTTCCTAAAAAAATAAAAGACGTAAAGAAAGAATTGTTAACGGTGAACGATTTTATCGATTCAATTCCTTTAACACTTCAAACAGATAAAGTATGATATTGTAAAATGTATATATAATATAAAAAAATATAACTATATACAAGCAGCTTTATTTAAACCAAATTACAAGTCTTTTATGCAACACATAACCAATTACATGCAATGAAAAACAATGGAAATATTAAATATTAAAACATTGGTTCTTCATAATCATATTCAACTTCTTCATCCATACTGTGGCTTGGCTCGAAAGAGTTTCTAGTTTAAAGTTGTAACCAATCAGCTTTGATCAAAAGTCTCTCAGTTGTGCCTTAGCACCTTTGTTTGAACAGTGAATGTTAAACACTGAAAGATCTTTCTAACCGTTAGTAATTATTTTGCTAGAAAATGCAAAGAAACCATTTTTATACATAAAATATAAAAGCCCATTAATATATCTAAATAGTGAACCGATAGGGGTATGCAATTCAGGAAAGATATTATTAATAAACAGACGCTATTTTACCCTCTGTGTATATTCATCAAATTAAAGTATTTGGTTATATGCGTAAAAAATAAAGGTACGACCGCTGTACCTGTTAACGGCTCCCCGAACAATCATTCTAGTAGGTATTCCAATATTGGTTTGAGGTGTGGTATAACCAGGAAGAAGTGTAAGGTGGGAAAATTAATACGATATACGTATCCAGCGATAAATAATAGGATATTGTTGTTAGGCGATTGCTAAATGGCTGTAATTTTTGAAAAAGATTTTGGTAAGAAGCGTAACCAATCATCTAAGTATTTCAGAAGTTGAATATTATTGCTATCGAAAGCTGATATCCAAACCCGCTCATTATAAAACATATAGAGACGTTTGTTCAAAATTAAGAAATGTCCAACATCAATAGCACACAGATCAGACGGTTTTGGTCGAACTTTTTCAGTATTAGTTGTTCTTATTGCAGTGTTAGTAGTAGGGGAAAGAAATATATGGTCCTCTCATAGATTTCTTGTATTCTAGCTACATCATCTTCATGTAGATCTCGCTTATAATGGTTTGCCTAAGTATACATTACAGCTTTTTTTTATTAGAATGTCTCAATCCTAAAGGGTGTCCTATTTTATGAAGCTCCGTGTGATAGGCGTTTTATTTTCATTATCGTTATACCAATTTTCGGTTGATACATTTGTGATTGGAAAGTACGCATGTGTTAGTGCTTGACCGGGTCCATCAAATGGGTAAATGCAGGTCATATTTGTAGACATTAGGTGATTCACGCTCTTAAACCATATATGAATCTCATAATCCGCAAAGCTGTGTTGAAATTTGATATTTGCATGTTTCTCCCACATTAAAAAGGCACCTTCAATGATTTTAAACTTTCACATTATGTTTAATAGTAGTTGTCCACCTTATTACTGGTGCATTCCATTTCGTTCCATGCAAATAGAATTGGTCTATTTTATCAGAATTTCCACACATAGGTGTTGATAAAAGTCCAAAGGTTTTTTCATTTACGATGATAGCATCGTAGGTCCGTAAAACGATTGCTGCAATTTCAGTGCATTAGCAAGGTTAAGACTTTAATTAAATATAATAACGCCATCCAGAAAGACGACAACTTAAGAGAGTGGTTCAATTGTTCATCGATAGACCTATTCAGAGCAGCGATGTCCAAAATCAAGACATCCATTATGATATCCAACCTCCGTCAGGAGACGGAACCACAAGAAGAAGATCATCCTTTAGATACCCAAGTTGTTTCAAAACGTTATCTGTTGCTGTTATCTCTAACAGACGATAACAAACAACAAAGTAAAAGTATTTGCATCATTATCAGTGGAATGTTTCACCCAAACTTAAGTGTGCGCTTGAATGTTTGTATAGTAGATCTGAATGGAAGAAATGAGCATAGAAAAGAAGAAACATATTTAGTAGAACCTTTCTTATAGATCGGATGGTATATTAAATGGATTTCCCGTTAAAGACGTTTTTTAATTTCTTTGTTCTCAAATATGAGATAATAATATAGTAATAGTAAACAACTATTTAATACCACGATTACGACAAACCTACCGCTCGATAAAGATCGATGTGTACTACCTAAAGATAACGGGTTGTCATATTGGGTTGTGATTATACTTAACGAAAGCTGGTAATTCACTTTTTATGAGAATACAGGTTTTTGCATTGTTTAAACATGCCCTTCAGCAGACAACTCTCCCTTTCTGTGCTGAATGCAGTGTGCCGCACTTATATATGAGAATAAAAAAATATGGAAAAGGTATAATTGGGTGTCTTTAACGGGGGATTATGAACTTTCATTTAATAGAGCTGTCTCTTACTATACTGTTTAGACCAGCTTTATAACTATTCGTTGTGGTACGATATGCGCTATCTGCGATGGAGGAGAGTTTGCTTATGGCAAAGGGTTGTAGTATAAGACCCGGGCGCATGATCCATACGTGCATGTTATCTTATCAATATGCAACTTGAATGGGGTCATATATTGCGGCCGGTGTACCTAGCAAAATTTTGCCGCAAATACCCATAATTACAGGTCTTTTAATTAATTTCTTTAAACACCGTAGTTCATTTGTTTGCGAAAGAGATTGATCGAAAGAATTAGAAAAAATAGGTACTCACCTCTCAGTCTGTTGGAACCTTCTGGCAGCCAGAGGCTAAAAGGTCGGTTTTCGTTAATTATCATCGCTCATCGTGTATCGAAAATTGTTTTACATTAAATTGAAGCTAAATGTTTCCTCTACACGATGGAATATGGTTGGTTGCGCATTTCAATAATCCGCTCTCACCTTTTAGAAAAAGAGCAAAAACCCATTTGAAATTAGTGTTTAAATTTTTCAAAATGCTTGAGAGTGACGAAATTGACGAGTGTGCAATGGAAATCCCCCCATACTGCATAGAATCTCAAAACATTAAAATAATTTGAACAAATTTAAATGCTGCTGCAGAGGTATTCACTTTGCTCTTCTCCCACTAAACTTTCCATACCAGTAGTACAGTTTTGTCAGCGCTGATTTCGACTAATTCGGTAGCACAACTCAAAGAAAATCCTTTTTGGTAATTTCGAAGCTGTGACGAGCCATTACACCTTGTTCCTGTTTTTTAGGTTTAGTTCTACTTTGAACGTGTTTGTAGCATTGAAGGAGACGATTGACCACATTTGGGCTTTAGGAATATTTATTTACATTACAAGTGCGGGTTTTAAGTTTTGAAGGACGACGCGAAGCGGAGTGTTTTAATAAAACCGAGCGCTGTAAAATAATCAACGCATCGAGTATTGTATTAAATTTTTTGACCGACATATTTTTTAAAATATTTTCTACATCATGCTCATTAAAAAAGTCCCTGGCGCCTATGGAGATTCAAACATATGACTAATATGTTGGTGGTACTGTAAGTCTATGTCAAATTCGAGGTTAGCAGGTTAGGTTTTACGTTAGTCTATGTCAAAACTGACCCAAAAGCTAACCTGATCACTGCGATTTTGACATAAACTTACAGTGCCACCAACACATTATTCATTCATTTGAATTTCCAGAGCCGCCTCTTATGGACATTTTTAATGAACATGTTGTATATACTCGACACTTTGCTTTCGAATATCAAAATCACAGTTGCCATCTAGCAAGCTCGCTTAAGTAAATTTTGTAGATGCTTTGAAACGTCAAAAATCTAAGTCGTAAATATAATGTTTCCTTATTCCTCCAAAACTCAACAGCATGAGGAATTACATAACTAGCGTTTCTGCAAATTCCCTTTATCACTACAAAGCAATTTTTGTGTTTAAGGATCTCTGAAAGCTAAAAATGTTCTAGTCATTTTACCACACTGTGATAAGTAGAAACACCGACTAATTGTAAATTCGTAGTTACGTTGGACGTCAACTGTGTATAAATGTCTTGTTTACATGTGAGGAGGCCAAGATCGTTTTTGGCTTTAAACCTTCAGTAATCACATCATACAGGGTGTTATGGAAATGAGTGCAAATATTTTAACCAGTGATAGAGCTCACCAAAATGAAAAATTTTTCTATTTATCGTTTTTCATTTAATCGCATACTTTTTCAATAGATTTGACGAGCCGTTTGGTAAGCAAATCTAAGTTAAGGTTGAACGACACATGTATATTAAAACTGCAAAGTTCTTGCACAAAAAACATGCGGTCAATAACTTACCTACTTCAATTGATAAAGTACGTTGGTGACCAGATGTGAACTAAAGGTTTTATCACTACCTATTCAGTTTTTGTTGATTTGCATATCAAAGAAATGTTTTTTGTGTTTTGGGCGTTAAATTCAAATATTATTCCATAGGCGGGTATGCATTTTTAGAGTAAAACTGTTTTGAATTTTAACTCAGTTTTGAGGGCGTTTTCGAAAAAATTATAAATGGAGAAGTTGTTCAGTTTAGCGAGTTCTATTGCAATTTAAAATGTTTGCACTCATTTCCATAACACCCTGTATAATGCTAAGGTGGAAATGTACTTATAATCTATTCCATCTTTAAAAAAACGATGGTTGGCCATGACAATCTGACAGATATCACTCTGTATATGAACTGACAAAACTGCGGTAAAGTTAGGTTAGGAATTTTGAAGGTTCAGAATGCCCGATGTTGCCATAATGTGCTACATTATTTTTAGTAATTATAGAATAGATAACAGATCTTCTTACCTATAAATAAATGATGCACTTTTTAAGAAAATTCTTTTATGGGATAGGAATTCAGTGTACTCACGTTGAAAATGTTCATCAATCTACTAATAATTTGATCATTGCTTAGATCGGTTTTATCTCATCTGAAATGTGTGTAGCACTTTAACACACTGCTTTCGTCGCCGAAGACACAACATTGTGCATGCTGTTTATAAAATTTTTCACAATAATCACTTACACTATCACTTTATTTTTCAGAGATTAGGAAAGTATCATAATGACATTTATTGACATATTTTCTTGTCTTTTGATTTGGTAGCATTGGCAACACGGCATTTCAAATTTAGTTAGAAAAAGTTTGCCACCACAAAGAAATGAAATATAACTACTGCTATCCTTAGTACTGCCAATTTAGGAAAAGAAAAGCATGGCAACCTATCGTTTTTTTAAAGATGGAATAGATTATATCTGCAGTTCTAGGATCCCAATTGCCATTTGTCTGTTTACGTACATATTTTTCAAAGTAACGTAATGCGAAATGGAATTTCTTACACTAACTATCACTACTTTCTTTATAGGAATGCCAGTTAGCTCTTAGTTCCGCCAGTTTTGATCTAACGACCTAAACTTTGTTAGTAAGTAAGTTTTGAGAAATATAAAATGTTTGAGGTTAGAAATTGTTGCGTTGCAATTACGGTAGTTAGTAAACTCAATTTCTTTAGAAACATCGCTTCTTCGTCTAAATATTTAACTGATGATGAGTTGGAAACTATTTTGGAGGACGACCAATTCTACGATGATGTTGAAACAGTTTCGGAAACTGAAAATAATTTAGAAGAAGACCATGTGGAAGATGATGATTTTTTTCCACCTAGTGTCGAAAATGAGAGCTCCAGTGATGAAGACAAACTTCCAAGAAAAATTGTATACGGGACGAAAGGCTATAAGTGGAATATCAATCCCACCTAAAAGAAAAATTCTCGTACAAGTAAAAGAAATATTGTGACACAGAGACCAGGACCCAAAAGCAATGCCCTACGGGTAACTAATGAGTGTGAATCTTGGAGTATTTTCTTTGAACCTAGTGTAATTGACAAAATTTTTACACACGCAAATGATGAAACAAAGAGACAATATGTGAAATACAAAAATCTGTTTATTGTTCACGAAACTGATAAAATCCAAATAGACGCAATTATTGGCCTGTTGTATTATACTGCTGTGCTCAATAACAATCACGTAAACATTGAAGAGTTGTGGTCCAAAGACTTGGGAAATCCAATTTATAAAGCAACTGTGTCTAGAAATAGATTTCAATTCCTTCTAAACTGTTTACGATTTGATGACAAGTTAACCCGTGAAGAGAGACGTGCAACCGATAAATTCGCCCAAATTAGATATATTTGGGATAAATACGTATCAAATTGCAAAAATTCATAGACTCCTGAATTCATGACCGAAGATGAACAACTTTTAGGATTTAGAGGAAAATTCTCTTTTAGAATTTATATTCCCAACAAACCGGATAAATATGGAATCAAGATCGTCATGATGTGTGATGCTAAAACAGGCTATATGCTTAGTGGTATTTTTTATATTGCAAAAGAAGAGAGAGCAAGTACTGAGTCCATACCAACGCAGTTGTTACCATGGATAATTGGTTACCGCTGTTCCACTAGACATTAAATTACTGGACTAAAATAAGTTAACTTTAGTTGGGACCCTACGTAAGAATAAAATAGAGATTCCTTCATAGTTTTTGCAAACAAAAGCTAGAGAACCTCAATCTTCTATGTTTGCGTTGAATGACAAGATAACTATGGTGTCTTGGTTTCAAAAAATAATATAACGCCATTAATAATCTCTACAATCCATGGCGATACATCAGTTGATAATGTTACAAGGAAGCCGGAAATAGTGCCCTTTTATAACAGTACCAAATCTGGAGTAGACACATTTGAACAAATGTGTCATCAACAGTCACAAGAAAGACTAGACGATGGCCGGTGAGACTGTTTTATGGTATGTTGGATGGTGGTATGGTGGTGCTATTAATGCTCATATCTTTTTGAAAGAAGTATGCAAGAGCATTATTTCCCGAGGAAATTTAAAACAAAAATCTGGGTGGTATAACTCCATATTTGAAAACACGACTATTAAAAAACATGCCTATTATCCTCACAACTACTATACGAGATATCCTTGATCAAGACTGCATTCTCTTTTATTTATTTATTTATTAACGGGAAACCCCAATTGAATTAATACATAAAAACAAAACGAGTAATAGTATAAAGCACCCTAATAACAGAATAACTACAACTTCTCTGCATACCTAAAATATTATTGCAAGACTACCCTAAGTGAAGTTTTAAATATATTTATGGTTACACCAAAGAAATTTATGCTATTACAAACATTATTAGCGCTACGACATAACCTAGAAATAGGAGAGTATTGTCCATAAGTGGTTCTATGAATAGGTATATGAAAAAAATAGAATTTCTCATATTTCTAGCAGGAATGTGAAAATAAATCTGAGAGAACAACTTAGGGCAATTTATATAACCATTTAATAATTTAAACAGAAAACATAAATCAGAACAAGTCCTGCGAACTTCAAGAGTTTCTAAATGGAGAAAACTTTCAATATGCGAGTATGAAAAATCGTTACCATTAACAATGATACCCATTTTAAACGCTGATAATCTTAAAAACTTTCTCTGTACTAATTCTATTCTATTAGAATACACTTTATAATAAGGATTCCATACAGGAGAGCAATATTCCAAGTGACTTCGAACTAAAGAACAATATAATAATTTTATTGTATTAACATTAATAAAGTTCGTTGACGATCTTTTCAAAAAGCCCAGCATCTTGAAAGCCTTATTAACAATACTGCTAATATGCAAACTGAAACTAAGCGTAGTATCAAAGATAACACCCAAATCCTTAACGCTAGTAACAGATTTTAGAGGGTTTGCACCTAAATGACAATCATACATAACCGGATTCTTACATCTAAAGAAACGCATAACATAACACT
>CALNHX010009672.1:0-47426 GCA_940337035.1 Agriotes lineatus | reverse complement strand
AACCTCACCAGGACCGGGGATCAATCTCGTGACCCTTAGGTTAATAGCCAGAATGCTTAAAGAAGGTAGTGGGGTGCAAATTAATAGAAGGTGGCCACGGTTTATTATACAGCAGAGTACAGCAACACGAAAGATAGCTTGCTTAATACACAAGGACTTCATTAGAAACTGGAAATCCGTCTTTTGAGCATCGCAATCAAGATTGGAGAAAACGAATGTACAGCATATGGGCGTAGTGAAAATGACAACATAGAAGTGAAAAATAAATTGTGGGAAAAAATTTAAAAATTAGTTGAGGACAAATAGGAGAATTGTTAATAGCAGGAGATTTAAATGGCAGAGTCGGTAGCAACGAAGAAACTTCAGAAAAACTGTAGGAAAATTCGGAGAGAGGGTTTTAAATAGAAATAGGTAAAAGATGATTGAGTTTTGTATATTAAACGATCTTATAGTGGCTACTATTGGTTTGAACAAAAAAATATATGAGAGTACGAGAAATTCGCAATTAGAAATCAATCATTGATTTATTTCTTATAGAAAAGCTAACGAAAGGGATACTGAAAAGTGTTCAAAAGAGAGCACGAATAGGGCACCGAACATTACCTCTTTTTGAAGCGAGGATACGTACATAAGCCCTAAAATTAAAACACAGCAGGCAGATCAGCAAAGAAATTTAGAGGAGGTGAACAGAACTGGCATCAGGAGACCTAGAACTGTTTTTATTTTCAAAGACATAATAATAACAATGGCAAAAAAGTGTGTAGTATAACTGGAAAGGGTAACCAAAGAAAATAAACACTTAAGTGGAACAACAAAATTAGAAGAGAAGTGAAGCAGAAAAATGCTGTTTGGGGTACCAACAAGTTTCAGAAAGGGAAAATGAAAATCAATACAGTGGATAAAAAATAGAGAAGGAAATTACTGGAGGGACAACAAAATATTGATACAAACTGGAAGCAGTAACAACATAAGACCTACATGTAGAGAGTAGTATATAAAATAATAATCAATGGAGCATGGCAAACAAAAACAATTCCGATAGACTGGCAAACTGCAGTAATTACTCCAGTATACAAGAAAGGAGATAACTTGAAATGTGACAACTTCTGGGGAATATCCTTATTAAGTGTCCCAAGAAAAATGTACCAACGAGTTTTAGAAACGAGATTAAGGCAGATATTAGAAGAACCCACTGTTAGAGACTGGCGAGAAATGGGATAAGATTTAGAACAGGGAATATCACATCTCTAGCAGGCAAAGAAATTGAAATAATAGAGGAAATGGAGAAATACAATGTACATTTATTGGGGATATCAGAAGTCAAGAAAAAAGGAAACGGAATAAAACAATTAGACAAAAGATATACGCTAAGATTCTCAGGACCATCGGTGGGTATCAGAGCAATGGAAGGAGTTGGAATAATCCTAAATCACACCCTAGAAACAAAGGTGATTGGATGGGAACCCATAAATTCCAGAATTATAACACTGGAACTACAGTTGGCAGAGAAAGTAGGACTTATACAAATATACACGCCTATAGAAAATGCAAACACACAAGACAAAGATATGTTCTATGAAGAGAAATTATAAAATAAGAAAACACACATAATAATGGGATACTGGAACACTCACACAGAACAGGACAAAGAACATGGAACCACGGGATCACATGGAATACAGGGAGAGATAAATGACAATGGGGAAACGATGCTAGATAGATGCATAATAAATCAGATGATTATAGGAAGCACCTGGTTCCTACAAAATAACATATGAAGCAGAGGAACTGGGGCACAAATGTGTGATAGACTACATAACATACTCCAAATATCTGGACGTGAAAGTGATTAGTGGACCGGAACTCAGTACTAAACATAAACTACTGATAGCTGAAACGAATATCCAAAAGCCAAAGAAAGAAAGAAAATAATAAAAATCACACCAGAATAAAATTAGAAGCATTAATGGACCCAGAAGTAAGACAAAAATTTGAAGATACACTCACAAGAAAATTGGAAAGTATAGAAGAAGAGGAAATACAAGAACAAAACTCATGGACACTGAAAAAGATATGGAAATGCTTCAAGGAAACGCTACTTAAAGCAGCAGAAGAAATATGCGGCATAAAAATATTGAAAAAGAACTAAGTGGTGGAACGAAACCGTAAAAAGGAAAGTCAAAGAATAGAAGGTAGCTTGGAAAAAATACATAGACAACAGAACAAACTACGTTAGAAAACGAAAAAAACAAATAATAAAAGAATCGAAAAAGAATACATGGGAAGAGTTCGGAAGAAAGATACAAGAAAATTATAAGGACAACCAAAAAGAATTCTGGAACACGATAAAGAGACTAAAAAGTACTCCATCTCTGAAAGTTAGAAATATCAAAAATAAAAGAAAACAAATAGAAACAACAACGCAAGGAACACTAGAAGCTTGGCGGGAACATTATGCAAACATATTTGGAATAACAGAAGAGAAAAACACAAAAGAGGAACAAGAAAACATATGGGAAGAACAAGCAAATGAACCAATAACAGAAGAGGAGGTAATAGAACCGCTAAAAAAGGCAAAAAATAGCAAAGTCACCGGGAGAGAATAACATAAAGGCAGAAATGCTCAAGATTGGAGGACCAACAGTATACATTTGGCTAACAAAAATTTTCAATCAAGCATGGAACACACAAAAAATACCAGAAGATTGGGAAAGTAACATTGTAATACCTATATATAAAAAAGGTGATTACACCGAGTGCAACAACTATAGAGCAATATGCCTCTTCTCAACAATACTAAAAACTTACACTAGAATAATAGAAAAACGGCTAAGAAAAGAAGTGAATGAAAAATTACAAGATGAACAACAAGCAGCTCTCCGACCAGGCAAACAAACACAAGACCACATATACACAATCCGAAGTATAATAGAGAAGACACTGAACATGGGCATTTTAGACCTGAAGGTAGCATTTGACCAGGTACCAAGGGAACATATCTAGGAAGCACTCCAAGAACTACAAGAAACTAATAAACGTAATAAAAAGCCTGTACAATCAAGTGAGAGAAGAGGTAAGATTAAATGGACAACTTTCAGAAGAATTTCAAATAGACAAGGCAACGGCCTAAGTCCACTACTATTTGTAATCTAGATGAACCAGGTGAGCATCAAATGTCAAAATGAAACAAGATATTTATTAAACACAGATGATATCCTACTAATACCTAAAAGCCCACGAGAACTCAAGGGAATATGGAAATATGGAAAAACAACCTCCAACAGAAAGGGATGACCCTGAACGCAAATAAAGGCAAAATAATGCAGATAAAGAAGGAAAATGAAATAACATAAGAAATAAGATTCGACCGAAAAATATTAGAAAAGGTGGACAGAAAGGAATACCTTGGTACACAGTAGGGAAAAAAGAAATCAACACAAAAACAAAACTGCACCTATAGATATCTATATACATACCAACCCTAATATACGGGGCAGAATCATGGGCAAACCCCGCTCAAAAATAACTTCGGCAGAAATGAAGTATCTACGATGGGTAGTAGAAAAAACAAGATGCGACAGGGTGAGAAACAGAAGCATCAGAGAAGAACTAGAACAGGAGCCCGTAATACAAACAATCGAGAAAAAACAACTTCAGTGGTACGGCCACCTGAGATAAATGAACAACGAAAGATACCCAAAAATGATCATGGAGATGAGAATAGAAGGGAGAAGACCAAGAGGAAGACCTCGTAAAACTTGGGAGGACAATATAGAAGAAGCAGCCAGAAGAAGAGGAAAAACAACAAGGCAAATAAAGACTCTAGCTAATAATAGGCATAAATACAGAAAATGGCTCAATTTCCCAACACCGTGAGGTAAATGGAAGGAGATAAAGTAAGTTTTAGAGACACCCAAGCAGGCTTTAGAGCAGGAAGAAGTACCAATGGCTAGATTTTCAGCCTCAGACAGATTAGCAAAAAAAAAAATATATACAGATTGGTGGTGGATAATATGAACATAGACAGCCATATGAGTTAGAATACAGTTTATGGGTTTTGTATGTGTTAGACAGAAATAAACATATATGATTTATTAAAATCTAGTATCCTAGAATTCAGTGTTTTCTAAAAACAAAACACCGTGATTCTGCGAATACTAGATGTTATGGCATATAAGTATAATCTGTAAATGTGCGATAGATCCCGAGAGAAAAAATAGGGGAGCTACTGGGACGACGTGGAAACAAGGAATACTGTACGAATTGCAACCCTACTATTTATTGCAATCATAGATGAGGTTACAAAAACAACAAAAGGAAAAATTAGACGTGTTACTGTAGACACATCTATCTGAAGGCGGTCGTAGCGGGCGGATGCTAATTTATCAGTGGCAACAATTCACTCGTTTAAGGGCTTTATTCCACGGATCGTAGGCGTAACTAAACGCGAGAACAGAGTGTAAAGTGAACGTAGTGAAATACGCGCAGAAAACAGTGAAAATTAATTTTAGTAATAAAACTAACTTAAAGTGCGGCGTGTAGGAAACGAGGTCGCGGACACCGTGCCGGGCGAGATACAGCAGAATAATCTCGCGTTAGATAATAGCGGATGGATTACAGAAATAAAAGAGAGAGGGACTTGAACAATAGTGGAGAACAGGAAGCAGGAAAGTAATTAGATCCCCACAGAAAAATACAAAAACAGAGGTATTTAAGGAAAGTAACATGGGGGATTTAAAAGAAATTAAAGATATGATGAAAACGATGATGGATGAAATCAGAAATAACACAGATGAGAACAGAAAATTACTATAAACTAGGAGTGGAGGTAGAGGTTAACAGAGTGATCGACATAAATAAAAACGGTAAACATTTTAGAGATGGGAGACTGGAACAAAAAGTAATGATGAACAAAAATAAGCTGAAAGGCTCAAGGATTTACATCGAAAACGATTTGACATTAAAAGAAAGCGAGATACAGGCGGAAATCAGGAAAATTGCCAAAGAAGAGACAAGCAAAGGACACAAAACGAAGATAGGTTACAAGAAGATTACAATCGACGGTGTAGAATATCTCTGGGACGAAGGAGCAAAGGGGGTTAAAGAAAAGGAAAAGGCAAAAAACTAAAAACAAGGAAGGGACGGTGTACCACTATGACGAATACAGCAATGGACAGGGACAATGAGAATAATTATATGAGGGATGGGAAGGAAAAGCGATATACTTACAGAGGAAATAAAGCAAATAGGCAAAGAAAACAATATAAAAATAGGCACATGGAATATAAAAGGATTAGCAGGGAAAGAAGTAGAATTAGTGGAGGAAATGGAAAAACAACAACTTGATTATTTGGGTATAACAGAAACAAAAAAGAAGGGACAAGGCGTAACCAGAATAACAAAAGAATAACAAAAGGGTACTGGTTATACTGGTCAGGAGTCGAACAAAAGAAATGGGAAAGTGAAGGGGTAGGATTAGTAATCAGTCTAAAAATATAGAAAATGTAATGAAAGAAAATCTTACGAATTCAAGGTTACTAAGAGTAGAACTGAGATTAACGACAACAGAAACATGGACAATAATGCAGCAAAAGTGGAGAAAGAAAGTTTCTGGGAGAACTTAGAAGAAATAGACGCAAGCACATAAAAAATTATAATACTAGGAGATTTAAACGGAAGAGTTGGTAACCACAATAAAGGCATTGAGAGGTACCTAGGGACACACGGAGAAGCAACGAGAAATTATAATGGAAACAGAATGATTGAACTATGCAGAGAAAATGAGTTAGTTGTTACAAATTCCAAATTCCTACATAAGGCAATACACAAATATACACGTGAAGTAAAATCAAGGCAAAAGAAATCTATTATCGATTACTTCCTGGGACGGCAAGAGGATATGAGGCAAATAGAAGGTGTGATCATGAGAAGAGGACCTGAGATAGGAAGCGATCACTACTTGCTAAAAATGATTATGAAGATAGAAAAAGAGAAACTAAAAGAGAAAAGAAGAAAGATAATAAAGAAAAGTATTAGAGTGTACAGACTCAAAGGGGAAGAAACGAGGAAGAAGTATCAGGAAATAATAAAAAGGAAACTAAGTAAAGGATTAGAAGAAAAAGACGTGGAGAAAATTTGGAACTATCTAAAACAAAGCATATTAAAAGCAGCAGAAGAAAGCTGTGGCATAATAAAAGTGAGCAATCAGGATACTAAGAAAACGGCATGGTGGACAGAGGAAATAAAAGAAAAAGTGAAGCAGAAGAAAGAAAACTGGAGGAAATATTTACAAACAAAACAGAAAGAAGATTATGATAAATACAAGGAAAAAAGAAAGGAAGTTAAAGATGAGATAAAGAAAGCAAAACAGGAAGAATGGGTAAAATTTGGAGAAAAAATGAAGGACAACTATAAAGAAAACCAAAAACTGGCACTTTAAAGCAATTGAGGCAAAAAAAAAGCCTTTGAAAGGCATCAGAAATGAACAAGGGGAAATAGTGACGAAGGAAGAAGACATAATGGGGAGACACTATGAAGAGGTATTGGAAGACAGTGACGAAAAAAACGAAGAGAGTGATAATGAAATCGAACAAAGCGGAATGAAAGTATAAATACAGAGTTGATATCAGAGATGGAACTGGAAGAGGCAATAAAAAAGATAAAATTAGGGAAAGCAGCCGGAAAAGATAAGATCTCACCGGAAATGATAAAGTATATAGGAGAAGTAGGAAAAGAAAAAATCTTAACTTTAATGAATGACATAGTCAAATCGAAAAAAGCACCAAAAGAATGGCAAACGGGGGTAATAGTACCTCTGCACAAAAAGGGCAATAGCAGGGAATGCAACAATTATGGAGGTATTACGTTATTAAGCATAGTAAGCAAAGTATGGGGCAGAATCTGGGAAACACGACTCAAAAATAAGTTAGAAGATACGATAGACGATAGTCAGTATGGATTTAGAAAAGGAAGAGGGGTGCAGGACAACATATTCAGAGTTACTCTACGCGGATGACTTGGTAATTTTAGCAGGATCAGAAAGAGAGCTACAATATAATGTGGACACATACTTCAGGGAAATGCAGAAAGTAAACATGAAAATTAATATAGAGAAGACAAAGACAATGATCGTGGGACCAACAGAAAGGAAACATGAGACGGTAGAACAAGTTACTAACTAAATATTTAGAGTCATGCTTTAGCAGTAATGGAAAAATTGATGAGGAAATAAATGAACGCACAGCCACAGGCGGAAAAATCTTTGATGCAATCAAAACTAGCTTCCTGGGTAAAGCAGAAATACCAAAAGATACAAAAGTGGAAGTGGTGAACAAAGTGGTATAGTCTGCGTTGGTGTACGGAAGCGAATCTTGGCCAATCACAGACAAACAACAGAAGAGAATTACAAACACAAAAATGAGATTTTGGAGGAAAATAGAAGAAAAAACCAAACTGGATAGACTTAGGAATACAACTTATAGGGAACAACTGAAGGTGAAAGCGGTAGATGAACTGGTAGCAGAAAAACAGTTAGGTTGGTTGGGGCATACGTACAGAACGGGGGAGAATAGAATGGTAAAATAAATACTGGAAGCAAGACCGGAAGGCAAAAACCGAGTAGGAAGACATGGATTGGAGGTGTAAGAATAGCAGCGGAAGAAAGAGGAATAAACTGGAACACAGCGAGACAAATAGCACAAGATAGGAAAGAGTGGAAGAAGAGGTGCCGGAAAAACCAAAATGGGAAAGGATGACAACCGACCGACCCCAAGCTTTACACCGTTAAGGTATAAAGGCTAAGGATTATGTATGAATGTATACTGTAGAATACCATCACCTTCGAGCGTTATGACACGGATGTGAATCATGGGTGCTGAGTAACCGATTAAAAAGTACAGTGCAAGTGTTTCGAATGCGGTACCTGAGAATGATTTTGAGGGTATCTCAAAGCAACAGAATTAGAAATGAAAAGATAAGAAAGCTGTTAGGTTGGTTTGTACACCTGGTAAGAATGATTGAAACTCTTTTAGTTAAAAGTATATGGGAAATTGGAATAATGAGTCCCGGGTGGTGTAGCTTGAACAAGTATCCAAGTTCAATCAACAGAGTTAATCAACGCTCTTTTTGGTCAAAACTTGGATGGGAGTTTCATGGCTACTTCTCTTGGCGCCTCGTGGTACGGCTGCCACGGAAATAGTTGGTCCCGGATGTCATAATAACATCATGACAGTCATGACGCCTATAATTGGCCTAACGGCTGTTGAAAGAGTACCAAAATAAAATTTAAAAATTTGGGCGGAGATGAAGAGGTCGTCCAAGAAGAACGTGGAATAACAAAAAGAGAGTAACTGCGAACAAGAAAGAGAGGAGGAATTTTTGTGGAATGTTCAAGACCACAAACCCTTGATACTGTGAGGTACAAGAGCGAAGCTGATAAGAGATATGCGGAATTGCATTATCATTAACGAATTGCCACAAAAAGCAGACGTTTGGGGATCACTGCACCGTTTTTCAAAGACTTACGAAAGGCAAACTTTCTTATATTAATCAGAAGTTACAGTTTTACAAGCGTCAAGAGAAATTACAGCAACTGGACGAAGAAAACACTATTTTTTGTTTACACTTTTACCGCAAAAAACTTGTTGGCAGAGCCTCATTTTCAAAAACCCATAACTTTATTGTTGCTTAGTCTCATCACTCATAACAGTATTCAACACAACCTTGAAAGTCTTGCATCGCACATTTCTACCATAAATTTGCACCAGTCTATCCCTGCCTGTTTTTGTCGTTTAATTGACAAATGTAGAATCAACAGAGTTGCCAACTTCCTTACACCCAGCTGTTGCCGTAGAATACTATACTCAGGATGATGCAATACCTAGTTATTTAATGTTTTAAAGAGTTATATTCTAATTTTCCTTCAATAGCTTTTTGGTAGCACTAACAGCTACTGGAGGTCATCGAGGTCTTGATTCACACCATCCACGTTTAAATTCACAGAACCAGTAACTAACTGTGGATAACAAAGAACATGGCCTTCCCATTCGCCGGATTTCGACTCGCCGGAATTTGTTTCGCCAGATAATTATTTCACCGGATTGTAGTGTGCGTGTCATATAATGAAATTCAGCCAAGTACTGTGTCTCGTTCTAGCCTGTTTAGGTTAGTTGCAGTCTTTAATAATTTTTTTCACTACCACGGCCGGTGTTGTCTCCACGATCAGCATAGTGTCCTCGATCTTGATATCCGGCGAAATGCATTCCGGTCAAAAGACTTTTGGCGAATGGAACTATGGTCACCAAAGCTGTATTTAAATTTTAGTGACTTTGGTCATAATGTCTCCTACTAAAAATTAACAGAACAGCTCTCGTAGCCTTGCACTATAGTATTTGCACGTTATTACATTGTTTAAAATAAATATTAGGTTGTGTGATAATGAATAGACACCTAACTTTTAAAATACAAGTCGATAGCAACTTTGTTTTATATTATTAACAATTATTGTTTATAGTTTTGCTGGTAGTAATTATTGACAACTGCTTTCCATTAATATTAAAAATGTTGGGTATTACATCACCTTAACATGAATTTTTGGTTGTGCAACTCCGAAAGTGATTTTATTCCTACATCCTTTTTAAGTTTATTAAATTTTTAAATCCAGAATAACCGCAAGTGAATGCACTGGTAGCTATCTGCACATTATATATCATCTTCATTTTTAGTTAGCAGTATTAATAGGATGAATAAGTAACAACTTTTAACTAAAAGTAAAAAATATTTGAAGAATACTTAAACAAAATTTTTGCTTACTTTTTTTTTTTAATTAAATGTAAGAAATCGTTTATCTTGAAACTATAAAATACCATGTGATTTAAAAAAATAGAATTAGAGTTGGCCTCTTATCAGATTATTAAAGTTTGTGTTCACATGCTTTCTGACCATTGGCCTTCTGACTAATATTCATGTATTGTAACAAGAGATCAATAAAAAAACCAATTAGGGTAGGCTGTGATATGTGTTATACGATTGCCAGTACTGAAGTGTATTGCCAGTCGATGTCAAATTCGAGATTTGCAGGTTAAGTTTTACGTCAGTCTGTGTCAAATAACAAATAAAACCTAACCTACTAATCTCGAATTTGACATAGACTGACAATACACTTCAGTACTGCCAAACGTATAACACATATCACAGCCTACCCTAATTGGTTTTTTATTGATCTCTTGTTACTTGTAACAGGTCAATAATAAATATACCGGATCTAGATCAATACCACGGTCTGCTCTAATTCCTTTTTTATGATCACACGATAGTTCAGATACTACAACATTTGAACAGTCAAATTGTCGGCCTAACTGGTAAATTTTATTTATATTAATTTTTACCTATATCCTGGTGTTTTTGATGGAAGTCTGATTTTGTTTCTTATTACAATTTTTTATTCATTTACAAGGTGCAAATGCCAACTTAAGTATTATTGTTGTTTAGAATCCTCAGTAACTAAGTAATTTTTGTAGCAACAACGTATGGCAGCAAGTCAAGGTGGGCCTCAAGGTCCAAATGCTCAACAGCAGCAAAGAATGATGCGACCAATGATGAATACAAACAATCCTGGCCTTAGACATCTGTTGCAACAGGTAAGTTTCGTTTCTATCTCGAATGAGCAATCTGAAATTTGAGTGGAAGTTGTTGTAGTAATATACACTCCATTGTAGAGTTTAGCTTACGAACAGACTGAAAGGTCTTAATTTTTAATGAACTCAAGTGAAATAGTGAGTTACAAATGTGACAAATCAGTGATCAACTCTTCTATTCCAATCATTTAATAACTACCGCAAGGAATCTGATAGCAATTTTTTAAAAAGCAATTGGATAGACTGCACATAACAATAAGCATTTTTTGCAGCAACCTCAATATCGTCAACAACTAATGGGCATGCAGGCAGGTATAGGTGGTAGCGGTCCGCGCCCTCAAATGGGCCAACCTATGTCAAATAATCCCGGAAACAACCCACAGCAACTCTTTGACGACGTTGGTAATTTCGACTTCATGTGACTTGTTATAAAACTACGAATAAATTATTTTTTCTTAACTATTGTGTATCACTTTATATAAATATAGATGTTATTCAATGTGGATTGTTTTTATTTATACAAGGTGGTTGGTTTTTCATTACACGGCTTATACCTTCGGTAATATTGGAGATACAAGAAAAAGTGTTTTAGTTCAATTTTATTTATAACATAGCGAACATAATGTAACGACCTTGGGATCAGGCCGTTGCAGACGCGTGAGTCAGTGGCCCGAATATTCGAGAAACGACCTTGGAGCCAGGTGCGACGGATGAGTCAGCGGCTTCGGTGATCAATACGCGTGACACGTCAGCGTTGCCGGAATGGTCGAGACGTTTTCCAGAAGGAATTATCTGGCAAAATATAAACCGGTGCAGCGGGAAAAACCACAGTTCTCCTCTTCCTCAAATCCATTGTTGGCTCTTATATGTTTACAAGATAAGGGAGCGTTGAAATACCCTACTAGAAGAATTACAGCTTTAATAAATCAATTAGTTGATCTAATTTTAAATATACTTCAGTATTTATCTGGACAATGCAATTCATCTAAAATTATAACTACCCTACTTCTTGAACCATTGGCCTCATCGAAGTTTTTCATTTGTATGGATCACAGAGAGGACACTTCTATAATAATCCCTGATAAGCTACTCACACCAATTCTAGCAAACATAGAAGCTATACGGACAGATTCAGTTACTACGAATTCTTGGGACTCTCAAGAAAAATATTACAACTGTAAATCTCAGAAATGTACGTACACGATACTATACCTAGATTATACGATTCATATTATATTAAAGTCCAGACAATAGGTTCTTATTGTACTGATACTGGATGTTAAAAAATAATTGTTAAAAACGTATTATTCTTGACACCAACTCTAATTTAAATGTCATCTTGGCCAAAACGGCCAAAATTAGCAATTTCTCATAAGTGGAAACAACAATGAATTTCAAAAAAATGCCCAAGTCGTATAATGTGACGTTTGTCACACAATTCAGCAGGCCGTGACTAAAATAATAAATCTGGCAATGCTAGCAAGTAAATGTCGAACAGACACTGACAGAAGAAAAATGTTGCATCTGCTACATCACCGAATCAGAAAAGAAAAAATCATAGCCAACCCTGTCCCAAAAAGGTCGTGAATGGCTTATAAAGTACTTTTTTTTTTCTATAATAACTGTCAAAGTGTTACAATGTTGGTAGATATGTGAGTAAAACGCTAGGAAATTTTTATACCTCCTGTTGGTAGAACTTTTTCAAAATTATGGTTATGTGTCAATTTTGAATGTCAAAGTTTCTTAATTTGAACTCTTGACAAATTTCATTTTTTTATATGGAATCAAACGTTCATTATGTTTATTTTCAAATATTGTAAGTTTAATAATTAATAAATTTGCAATATTTTACAATTACTATGCTGTTCGTTTTACCCACTATTATGACATATCTGTCAAAATGACAAATCATTTTTTTAATGGAGAACAAGAACTCAAAATCTATGTACCAATATGATTAAAACTAGGGACCCTGCAGGAATGCAACTTATACCCTAGAAAGTTGACCTTGAAAATTATTATAGAAAAAAAATGGACTTTACATATACTCCATTTACTTGACATCTGCACTGTCAAACTGCCAGTATGTTGGCACCACTGCTATTTTTCACATTTTAACAATTAAATTACTGTACAGTCTAATAAAAAACACATTATTTTGGAGGTATAGTTAAGACATTTTTTTTAAATTTGACACTTACAGTGCAGATGTCAAGTAAATGGAGTATAGTCAAGCAATACACCACTGCTGATTGAAAGTACAACATATATGCAAAAATATGGTGCTACAGCTGTAAATAATCTTATTTGAACATAATAAACTTATCTGCTTGGTAACATCTAAATTTGTGTGACGCAAATTGTTCCATATACTTTAAAAAACTGCTGGTGTCATCACTTAAAAACACTCACTGTGTGTGCATGTCTTTCCAATATTTGTCTTCTTCTACATTCAGGATTTGTCCTTTCTTGAGGCGCTTTCGACGACAATATGTTGGTAAATTTAGAAATACGCTTGGGACAGCTTTGCCAGCTAATTGAGGGTAATGCATCAACAGTTCTGCATTTCCCCACTCTCATTTCTAACGTTTTCATATGTATTTTCCGTTAAATTGTATTTCACACACGACAGGGTCCAACGTTCTCTCGTGCTGTTGCACGAAGCGATGCTTTCTTTCGGATGTCGTTCATTTGAAAAGAAAATGTTCTTAGCGTTTACATACGATGTTCTTTTAAGGTACTGTTGTGGTTGGTACACAGCGTCTTCGTGGCATTCTAAATATAAAATGAAAAGTTACAAGAAATGCCCTAAAAATGAGGTTAGGTTGTTACTTACCTTAGTGAAATACTTAATAAACCCCATGAATTCTAGCAGCAATTTTACTTGCACAGTAATATAAATAAATGTATGTCGTCAAACTTAGAGCAGTCCAACATATTAATATTTAATCACACGCCACATTTCAACAGACATTTTTATAAATAAACAGTACAAAAATTGGTCTACGATCAGCGTTGCCAAATCTCCAACAGCATGGCTTGTAAGTGTAGGAGGCAGTGGTCAAACACTCTTTGGTAGTCCACAAACAGCATATATAACGGTGACTGGTATTCCAGTGACTGCTCGATTATCACTCTTACTGCCGGTCTTATAAAAACCACTAATCTGACGTTAAATTTAATTCGCTGTTAAAATAAACAAAAGCATATCAAAACGTCAGTGCTTATGACATTTTATTCATTAGTAAACAAATTTTGATGCGCTTTTGTTTATTTTAACAGCGAATTAAATTTAACGTCAGATTAGTGGCCTTTATAAGACCGGATGTTATTGTATTAATTTAGTCCACACAGGATCTGTTTACCCTAAAGCCACATTGTTTTTTCGGAGTCCATTATCAATGACTTCTATTATTCTATTCAGAAGTATTTTATTAAATTCCTTTAGCAGCTACACTTAGAACAATTCTCAGACTCCCGTTTTTGCATTTCTTTAAGTCGCCTTTTTTCGGTATCTTTCCTGTAATTAGTTCGCTCCAATCTTTTGGGAATACTTCCTCCTCCCATATCTTTCCTATCAGTGGCTTTAATATATCAGCGGTGGTTTCCACATCTACTTTTAATATATCTACTGTAATTTGATCTATCCCTGCTGCTTTTCCATTCTTTTTCTAGTTCTACTTTTATTGGTGTATCTGTATTTATCTGTAACTTTGAATTTCCAGTTTCTTCATTTTGTACATTCATCAGATTTTCAAAGTATTCTTTCCAACGTTCTAATTGCTGCTCTACAGTACATAAAATTTCACTTTCCTTGTTTCTTATTGGTACATTCGTTCTTCTTTTATTTTCCATTAACTTCCTTGTCGTTTGGTATAGCTCTTTGGTATTACCTTTTTGTGCTTTTTCCGCTATACCTTCTATGTAATGTTTCTTATCTCGTTTAATAGCTGTCTTTACTTTTCTTTGTGTATTCTTCTTGTGTTTTTCGTTTTTCTTGGCCAGTTTTCGCACATAGCCTATTTTCTTTGATTGCTCTTCTTTATTTTATTATTTCCCAGGTTGCAGCACTAATCCATTCTTGCCTTGTCCTGTTCTTAGTATAAAGTACTGCATCGCAAGTTTCTGTGAACGTTTGTTTACACTCCTGCCATATGTCTTCTATTGTTTTGTCGTAGTTAATCTTGCATGTTTTTCCTTTATCATTGAGATGAACTTTCTTATTTTAACGTTTTCTGTTTTCGTTGTATCATATACATTCCCTCTATTACATTTTCTGTACTCAAGGTTTATTCGTGGGTCCAATAATAGTTTTGCAATTAGTAAATGGTGATCTGTATCTGCAGCTGCTCCTCTCCTATTACGGAGATCTAATAATTTATTCCTGTTTTTACTTACACAAATGTCGTCTATTTGATTTTCAACTTCGCGGTTTGGTGACACCCATGTTACTTTTTGGCATTTTTTGTGTTCGAATAACGTTCGTAATTTCCACATACTTCTATCAAAAGATCTCCATTATCATTTTTACCGCCCACTCCGTGTTTGCCCATAATGTGTTCTAAACCTTTATTATCTGCACCCACTTTGGCATTGAAATCGCCCATTAATATGGTCTCATCCTTTTTGTTAATCTCTCTCTTTCTCTTCGTATGCAGCTACTTCAGTCGGTGCATAGCACTGTACTACTGTTGTTGCTTGTTTTCCTGTGTTATAACGTGCCATAATGATTCTGTCTGAAATTGGTTTCCAATCCAACAGAATTTCTCTAAATTTCCTACTCATAATTATGCTCACTCCATACTGATGCACATTTTCATTTCCGAATATATAAAATTATATCCTTCTTTACTAACTTCCTCACTTCCATTCCATCTGCTTTCACTTCAAAGTTCGATATTATATCTTTTAATTTCTTTTATGACCTGTATTGTTTTACCTGCCTGGTATAATGTTTTTACATTCCATTGCCCATCCTCATAACGTTTCTTATTTCCTTTCTTCCTATTCTTGTCTTTTCTACCATATTCTCTTCCTTAAACATTTTCTGTATCTTATTTTCTTTTTAGTCGTATTAATAGCAGTGTCCTTTGCTGGGGTTTTCATCTTTTTTTTTCATTTTTCCTTTAGCGCACTCTCATCCCATAAATATTCATCTCTGCCTATGCTAATTTTCTGGTAACAAATTTTTACTTATAGCCCCTTTCCTTTCTCTTCTTTTACTATCTTTCGTATTTCTGTTTGTATTTCCCTTTCTCTTTGTGTCAAATCGTTGTCAATATAGATCTTTGTGCCTTTCAGTTTATATTTGTTTTTTTATAATTTCTTGTTTCAACTTTCTATCTCGAAGATGTTTGTTGTTAAACCAGTGTTATTTCTAATATGAAAGACTTTTTTAACTTTTACTTCAACATTCAGCTTATCCTTTAGAAATTCTTTGGCTGCCTTTTGATTATTTTGGTCATCAAACTTTACTCCTTTAATCACAATATTTTTCCTTCGTCTCTCTTTGTCAATCATCTTGACCTTGTTTTCAAGTTTTTTATTTTTGCTGTTAACTGCTTTTTCTCTAAGTTTCGTTTTTAATTCTTATCTACGATAAATAGAATAAATCTTATCTCACTATTGTTCTCAAGCCGCGAAAGCTTACGATGCCTGCAGTAAAAGTTCTAGCAGGAACTCTATTTTTGAATCTTCATAAAGTTTTTGCATGATCGAAGTTGCTCCACGTTAACCTACCACAGCACTACTGCTATAGGATATGTATTGTGAATATATAATATGTATTACCACTTGTAGTTGTCGTGCTGTATTAGTGAGTTAACTGGCTTGGGCTTCTAGCTTGCTCAGTGTAGTTGCACCCCCAAATGGGCTAACCTATGCCAAATAGTCCCGGAAACTACCCGCAGCAACTCTGACAACGTTCAACTTCATGTGAACTGTTATAAAACTATGAAAAATTATTTTTTCTTAACTACTGTTTATCACTTTGTACAAATATAGATGTCATTCAATGTGAATTATTTTTATTTGGTATGGTTATAAAAGCGTTTTAAAATCTACAACTTAAGCAAATTTATTATTTTCATGCTTTACATTACACCGCTATGGTTTTTAACCAGTGCAACAGTTTCTGTTATATACATACGCTTGTTAACAGTACCTAAAACATTTTTAATTTATATAAAAATAATTATAAACTCTAGATATCCATACACGGTTATCCAATTTCAAGGCTCACCAATGCGATCTGGAAAACTTAAAAGGAATACAAAGACCGTTCAAAAAGTTGTACATTTTAATGCTGAAGAATATCTAAAAAATAAATTATTTTTTGCACAATTTTCAGCACTGCAATACGCAACTTGGTCCTTATTTACCAATTTGTATTCCTTAGTTTTCAAAATTCTAATGGTACGTCTTGAAACAAATAACAGTGTATTGAATTTATATAAAAATAATTTTAAACCCTACCGATATCCAAGTATCAAAGAAGTATAACGAGCATATAATTCCATTATATTACATTATAAATAGCATACAAGACACAATAAAAAAGGCGAAGTTTTCATTCCCTTCGTAAGTTATCGAGTCGTGCCTGAAGATCTGCATCAGCATCGGATAAAGTATTGTTGCTAGGTCCAGATGTAGCACCACCACCGCCGGCGCCGCCACCACCTGCTGCCGCTGCTGCGGCAGCAGCCGGTAGCTTTTGTCCTTTGGCAGGCAAAACTCCTCCCGTCTGAGGTAAAGTTCCTAATTCTTCATTTAGCTGCAAACCTAATTCGTCTAATACTTGAGATACGACTGCATCGCTGAAAATTACAAACCTCAATAATCTGTAAAAAACTATATGAACGTCAAACCTTTCTTCTTCATCGTCGTCGCCTTCCATAGCATCATCTATCGCGTCGTTCATCATTTCCTCTTTCATATCCATAATTTCTGATTGCTTCTCAAATTCTTGCAATATGCGCTGAATCTGAGGCAAGTTCAATTGTCTATTCATACTCTGCATTGCTTTTGTTACGCCTTTCATGGCTTGTGCCATGGCATTTTGTGAACGTAACGTCTGTATTTTCAGCGAAACTGCCTGTATATTAGCTTTCATGAGCATGAATTTTTTGACGTACCTTCTTGTTCCTACCAAATCTTTTGCCATGATTTTCACAGCATCCTGAAAGTACACTCCTGTAACAAACACTGAAGATCTATATAAAAATATTTACCATTTGCCCTTCTTTAGCTAGCTTTTTAATATCCGCTATAATTTTTTTCTCCTGCTGTTCCATTTTAAGCTTTTCTCGCTCCAGATCTCTCACTGCCTTATTTAAAGCTCTTTGGTTCTTTCGAAGTAGTTCTTCAGGAGTCAGCTTTTTACCGAATAACCACTCCATTTTGAATTTATATCTTGTAAACGCACAATTTTTGTAAAATATAAGAGGTTGAAATAAACTTTGTTTTTACTTATTGGGCTAAATTTTGTATATGAGTCACTTTACCTTGACACACCATAATGTCAAACACCAATGCTGCTCGCCGCTGTCAGTTGTTTGTCAACATCAGATGATGGGATGTGCTTCATGTACCGGTGATATAAACAGGTGGGTGTGTGTAATGTCCCAATAGCTACTATTTGCATTTTTTACTCTGGAGGAAAGTGTATCATTCCCATTAGCCAGAGCAGGAATCATCCAAGGGAAGAAATGAATATCTCCAAAATGGGTTTGTTTTATTTTTTGTTTTTTTTATTACCTCCTATTTTAAATAGTACACCCGGTATATTATTACATTGTTGAATTCAGCTTAAAATTTTAGAGAAAATTTCTCTTCAACTAACGCTCTATTTTGTATAGTTTCTCTAGAATTTGTAATTTTTGAACATTTTTAATAAATGCTTAAAAATTAAAACTATTTTTTTGGCTAATTATAAGATCACTGTAAAAGGAAGTTGTGCGCGTGTACCACACCAGATTTTCTTAATTATGTTTTTCCGTTTTCAAATCAGGAAAGGTACTTTACCTGAACAAGAGATGTTGTTCAACTACTGCCAAGGCCTATGTGATAGAATCCGGCCACCCTAAAAGATATACCGGGTGACAATGAGACTAGGGCCATGTTTATATCTTCTTTATTTATGAATCGATTTGGATAAAATTATATACCAAGATACTAGACATAATATCTGATTGGCTGATAGATATAGTAAATATGACTGACTTCCGGTTTTACCGGAAATGATACTAACTTTGATTTTTTAAATGGAACATCCTATATATTTTATGTTTTTCTGAATCTACGAGTCAAATTACATATAATAGTCTTGCCAAATTTCAATTTTTTTTTACAAAAAAAATTTTTTTTTAATTTTTATTTTTTACCATAGAAGGCCTTGACTTGGAAAAATCTATGCTAATTGACTCTAGCAACTCTTACAGCCGTATGCATAGTCGTTCGCCAGCGGTTCGCCGGCGACTCGCCGGAGTTTCGTTATGAATAGTATGTTGGCGGCAATGTACGTCTATGTTAAATTAGAGGTTAGCAGGTTAGATTTTGGGTCAGTATGTGTTAAAACTGACGCAAAACCTAACCTGATAACCTCGCATTTGACATAGACGTACAGTGCCGCCAACATACTATTCATAACGAAACTCCGGCGAGTCGCCGGCGAACCGCTGGCGAACGACTATGCATACGGCTGTTAATAATAGCTATTTTATAAATAAGGCCAATAACAAATCTTTAATAAAAGAATATAATTTGCAAAACTCGTTTTTTAAAAAAAGTCACTTTTTTTAAATGGCACCTACTAAGGGCCATCTTGCCATTAGATAGAAAATGTAATTACCAATTTAACGATATGTATCACGCACTACTTTATCTTTATCTGAAACTGAAAATTAATTAATTAATTATTTGTTTAAATCTATTTAAAAAACCAATGGTTCTTTAAATAGATCACTCTATATGTTTTATGTTTTCGGAATCTACGATTCAAATTACATACAACAGTGTTGCCAAATTTGCTTTGGTATTATTAGTTATTACATAAAAATATTTAAAAAAAATAATTAATTAATTAATTTTCAGTTTCAGATAAAGATAAAGTAGTGCATGATGCATATCGTTAGATTGGTAATTAAATTTGCTGTTTAATGGCAAGATGGCCCTTGGTAGGTGCCATTTAAAAAAAGTGACTTTTTCTTAAAAAACGAGTTTAGCAAATTATATTCTTTTATTAAAGGTTTGTTATTGACCTTATAGATAAAATAGCTATTATTAAGAGTTGCTGGAGTCAATTAGAATAGATTTTTCAAAGTCAATGCCTTCTATGGTAAAAAATAAAAATTGAAAAAAAATTTTTTTTGTTTAAAAAAATTGAAATGTGGCAAGACTGTTATATGTAGTTTGACTCGTAGATTCATAAAAACATAAAATATACAGGGTGTTCCATTTAAAAAATCAAAGTTAGTATCATTTCCGGTAAAACAGGAAGTTAGCCATTTTGACTATATCTCTCGGCCAATCAGAAATTATGTGTAGTATCTTGGTAAAAAATTTTATCCAAATCGATTCATAAATAAAGAAGATATAAGCATGGCCCTAGTCTCATTGTCACCCAGGTACGTCACAGTTTGGCTGCGCGGGTTTTTGTTACGTCAAGCACTTCAAGAATTGGCAGTGGCGTACACAGATACAGGTAAACTCATCACCTATCCTAATCTATATATATATATATAAATCAATCGCCGTGTGTTAGTAACGCAAAAACTCGAGAACGACTTGACCGATTTGGATTATTTTTACTTCCTTTTACGACAAATGAAGTTTTGGATTCACCCCAAAAATTCGAAATTGAGTTTTCAACAGATCTTCATGTTTTAGAGTCCCCTGATCCCAAAAACCATTTTTTTTTCATTGGTCTGTCTGTGTGTCTGTCTGTCTGTCTGTGAACAGAATATCTCAAAAATGAAAAGAGGTATGGCGTTGAAACTTCATATATAAGTTTTGTGTACTATGTAGATGAGACAGCAAGCTTTTGAAGAAAATCGCATAACCGGAAGTAGGTGTTTACTCTTGTAATTTTTTAGTTTTTTTCGATTTTTTCAAAAACGGCTCTAACGATTTTTTTCAAACTTTACATTTTTATTACATTTTTAATGTGTATTGATGTGAGCTAGGTGATTTTCCAGTTGAATACTTCTAAAGTGGGCTTCGCTTGTTTTCTTTTCTATTTTTTTATTAACTCCTATTTTAAATAGAACACCCGGTATATTAGTACATTTTTGAATTCAGCTTAAAATTTTAGGGAAAATTGGTCTCTTCAACTAATGCTCTATTTTGTACCGTTTTTATAGAATTTGTAATTTTTGAAAATTTTTGACAAATTCTTAAAAATTAAAAATTAAATTTTTGACTAATAATAAGATCACTGTAAAAGAAAGTTGTGTGAGTGTATCACACCAGATTTTTTTTGTTCGTCTTACTCCGGAGGTGGTATTACAAAAAAGAAAATTCGGAAAAATCCAAAGGGAAAGCCGGAAAATTGGAAAATATCGAAAGTGTGTTTTTCTATACACTGTACGACTTTCTATTTGCAGTCATACTTTTATGATTCTGTGCTTAATGGTTTAGGGTTTTCCTCATCATGTCATAATCCAAAACAACGTTTGCCGGGTCAGCTAGTCGCAAATAAAATAAACAGGCTAACTCATTACCGGTCTTTCCCTTAACACCATTTTTTTGTCGACATCTTTAATAAAACGAAACGCAAATGAGAACAACTATAAACAACTAAACCCTCTGGTAACAGGACGCCTATTTAAGAACGTGCCGTTGCTAAGTAACCATGGCCCATCGCACCCTGGCAATGATGACGTGCCTGTCCCTATCTTAGGGTGGCCGGAGTCTACGACGCCAGCACCCCAGAGGCGGGGACTTTTAAAGGGTTGCTCCTTGGGTTCTAAGAAACACTTGTGCCAAAAATCAGAACTACATTTTTTGAGGTAGAAATCTATTATGCCAGGGCTAATTGTGACTTCACAATTCACAAGTTTTGACTGATCACAAAATTGCAGTTCTTATTACTCACGAGTTGTGCCCTATTGCAAAACTGCAACTGCTAGAGCATCGAGTCGGCATACGCGTACCTATATTACAACTACCTTCAAATGTTAATAGTTGGTGTCATAATCCGCGTATCTGTGAAAACGCCAAACAAACAAACAAATAATGGTGATGTCAAATCCAAACCATTATTAGACTTTACTAATCGTTGAGATATTATCGTTAATATTGAGACTAATGAGGAATTTTGTTGAAACCTTGTAACGGGCCAACTGGATCCCTTCCCTATGATGTTTGTTTTCACAGTTACAGTCTAAGCCTACTTGTATTTTTATATGCATTTCCTTGTGTGTTACATTTAAGCAATGTATTCTAGAATTGTACAGTCGTGTTCAAATAAATCTGAGACAATGTTTTTTTTCATACGTAGGTTTAGTTAAGAATTGAAGAATATCTCCATGGATTTCCTGCTATCAGAAACACTTACATTAAACTTTAACAGGTAATGAAATCTGTAACTCTTTCTGGTAGCAGGAAATCCAAGGAGATATTCTCCAATTCTTAACTCAAACTGCATATGAAAAAAACATTGTCCCAGATTTATTTCAACACGACTGTACATGTTCGCACAACCAGTCCTACATAATGAACGCATTGTGAAATGGAATTTGTGGGTGCAGCAAAAAACGCACATCCAAGCCACGTCCTGCTTACGGGATGAGGGGAGTGTCAACTCATGCAGATTTGACAAAGAAGAAGTCAGTCTCATACGCATGCAGACTCGGTTGAGGGCTGCACGTATTTACGATTCCAAAGTATAGTGAGCGAATTCGCCAAGGCACTATAAGTTAAAGTATTGCCATTGGGCTCTCTTTATCTAAAATGTTACAGTTTGTATCGCCTATAAATATTTCTACATTCTGATCATGATTTTGTTCAAAAAAATCGTTAATGTCTTGGATAAACATCAGCATACTGGTGTTTGGTGATCTGTACAATGTTGTGATACCGTAAGTAATATTGTGTATTTTACAACTAACTTTAGTTATTGTTACTTCCGAATTCCTTAGCTTTGTACTTGACATTTCTGTGTTTATTTATGATTTTATAAACATTACTAGCTGACCCGGCAGACGTTGTTCTGCCCAAAAACAATTGGTTTTTGTACACACATGAGCCAAATCAGACCAGAAATACACATTTTCGTAACTATATCGACTCCAGTGCCACCTGCCGGATCCATTTTTTGTAAAAATATTTCCTTCCATGTAACTAACATATATTCTGAAGACTGTAATTATAATTAGCATCAAGATTATAATCAGCGTGCAGTGTTCGTCTGGATCGACATGTGCGTACTGGAACGATTTTCAGTCTTGCTTCCCGTTGCTCGACCGTTTCACACGAACAGGCTTGAGCATGAGCATTGCGTACTCGAGCGGTTTCCAGTTTTGCTTCCCGCTGCTCATCTGTTTCTGAAGCTCGTGGTGCCCTTTTCTTTCGTGGTTGAGGTGTAGATCAACCAATCGCTTGTCGTTTGGGTAGCATAATTCATTTGACAGCGAAAGTAATGCTTTATGACGATATTACAAATTCAATTGGAAAAAGCAAAGAAAATGCGTTTAATATCTATTATTTAACGTCTACCAGCAATTGGAATTTCTCAATCAACACCACTTGTTATGCCACACACGAACTAAAATGTCGCTGTTTGTATTTGATTAAATTCAATTCTGTCAATTCTCATACACCGAAAACAATGGTTCTACTAACACAGAAACCTTCGCGGGCGTGCGTACAACTCACCAAAGTTTCATTGCAATCGGATGAATGGATTTTTGTTAAGGTCTCCCTTATTATAATATGTTGTATATCCCCTAATATTAAATTGCTTACTGGATTCTAATTGAAAACATTCGCCTAATATTATTATATCACAAAAATGCAACTTATACAAGGTGCCCCAAAAAGGAGTGGTAACTTTTACAAATTATCTCAACAGATGTCACTTATTGTACCTTAAGACACGGCCAACTAAATTACTATGGCCTGCACATAGGGAACACCACCTGTAGCCACCTACTGTGAGAATTTAAAAGCATTTAGTGTGTTTCTTAGCTCAAATGTCAAAATCTGACGTTTAACTTTAAAAGGTTAGTGGCACCATAAAATCTGAGTTTATTGTTTTTGTTGAAATTTAATACAATTTCTAATAAATCAATACATAAAGTAAGTTTATTTGTGGAAGTTTTAATCCACGGTCTTGCAGATAAATTAATTGTAGCAAGGGTCCTGGCACGGTAGTTGATAATAATGGGGAGATTCAATTATCACAGGTAATCCTTTGTTGTATTTTTAATATACAAAGGGAAAACTGCAGAATCTGGAGCCATGTCCCCTGCTATTGGTAATATTAATTATTATTAACCGTGTTTCTCTAGTAACCATAACCAAAATTATCAGGCAAGCAATAAAAGGAGGGGAATTGGCCCTGGATTCTGTAGTTTAGCCGATACAAATGCCATGGATGCTGAATAAATGTTGGTTTCAGGCATATCATTGATTTTTAAACTTTGGATTTTCAACCGTAGTTCTACTGGTAATAACAATCCTTCGCTATTGATGGATGCTGTTTGGAGAGATGACAGTTGGGCAATACTACTAATAAAACTAAAATGTTCTGCGCTATTTGGACTGGCAGATGATTTAACTATTCCACAGGGCAAAATTTGCCTTAATGCATATTCTGCTGTTCGGGCATCTGTAGCTTCATTGAGAAAAAGTTGCTTAAACTGCATCAGAACTGAATGCTCGTGTTAATACATAATAGAAGCCAGCTTGCTCAAGAAGAAATTTTATGCATAAATAAGTACTTTCTGAAGAAAATTCTAGAGCGTGTGCGGTTTCCTTTGTCAATCCTGGCAATCCCGTACTACATGAACGTAAGGTGCAATGCTGCTATCCAAGGAACGAATGTATTGACTTTTGATTGAAAAGTGTATTTGGAAAAAAATTTAAATATTCCCCATGTATGTTACTGTAGTATTAACGTTAAGAAAATTATTGTCACCGGATTCTTTCAAAAATTTAAATGAACTAGTCACTGTAGGAGCAAATATTGGCATAGCTTGCAGAACATTAATATTTTTAAAATTGTGGGATATAAATGCATTCTTGTTAAATATCGAACAGATTTAACTGGTCATCCTTTCCATAAATTATATATTACATATCACGTTCTAAAAACAAATTTGTGGCAATTTTAAAGCACGACAATAATCGAATAACAAAAATAGTGGTAGTGCCGAAAGGAAAGGATGCTCAATGTAATTTCTAATTGATCCGCCACTTAACATTATAAAAAGTACGACATTAGATGAAAAATTGTCCGTTACCAGTCGTAACACAACAAAACCACAATCAGTTAAAAGTTGCAGAAATGACCACTGTTAACAAGCTGCTGTGGTTCGAAATGATTTTTACATAAGGCTGTATAGTCTGTAATTTTAGAGATATGTGCAATAAAAATGTAATTAACATGCAACATGTAGTTTTTTTACTGTTTATTAATACCACAAAATTCTTGTAAAAATTCAACCCATTGCTGCTGAACACAATTCACTAGGCAGTTGGCACTAACCATTTTAAAATTTAGTAGAATATTTTCACAACTAAGGATGTGCACAGAGCTGGACTGAATGTGGAGTGAAAGTTAAAAAGTTTATCGGCGATAACAAGAAGACCTCAACTGTTACGATATAGTGATAACCTTATGGGTGCCAATAGTTAAGTGCACAGCTTGTTTAACCTTAATCAGCAGAAACCCGCAAGGAGTTTGTTGTGAAGGCTGCAAAAAAACAATACAATCCTTCTTATATGGCAAGAAACGACGATATTATTATACCGGGGCTACTATAGAAATGCTCCCAATGTGCAAAGAATTGTCTGGTGCTTGATATTGCAGGTGTTCAAAGTCTGGTTGAGATAAAACATTATTAACCACTGCAATACCCTTCTGCTAAAGCGTTCTTATAATATGTGTATTTCTGTTTCCCGTTTGTGTTTTCCGTTTATGTTTTCCGTTTTCAATTTAATTGAGAACCGATTATTTTGGTGTTTAATGTACACAGAGCTGGACTGAGTGTGGAGTGAAAGTTAAAAAGTTTTTTGGCGATAACGAGAAGACCTTAACTGCTACGATTGATAACATTATGGGTGCCAATGGTTAACTGCACAGCTTGTTTAACCTTTATCAGCAGAAACCCGCAAGGAGTTTGTTGGGAAGGCTTCAAAAAACAATACCATGACAAAAAACGAGGATATTATACCGGGGCTACTATAGAAATGCTCCCAATGTGCAAAGAATTGTCTGGTGCTTGATATTGCAGGTGTTCAAAGCCTGGTTGAGATAAAACTGTTTTGTAATTGGGTATTTATACTGTAAAACAGGTTAAAATAAAATAAATAAAATTATATTCAATACTTTTATCAAGCAGAGTACTAATAAGTGCTGTAACTATTTTGATTGTTAGAATAACATTTAAGTTGTCAATACATTTTCAAAGGTGACTTAATCTATTCATATTTCAATTTTCGACATTGGAAAAATAAGCATTTCTATAGAAACAACATATGCTATTGTATTCCATATGTCAAATATTTAAATTTGCCGCCAGAAATAAGATACGTTTCAGTATTAATTACTAGATGTCTCTAGGTGGTGTTCCCTATGTGCAGGCCATAGTATTTAATTTAGTCGGCCATGCTTAAGAAACTAATATATCCATGCTTAAGAAACAAGAAAAATAGATGTTGCAACATTTGAATTTTAACGATATGGTGAAAAATTTGTAAATGTCATTAATGTCACATAATATTACCTGTCAAGATTATGGAATTTCAGGAATGAATTGTTGTAGTAAAGTGGTTCTACCAATACAAAATTAACCAAACAGATAATATGGCTGCAATATTTGTACAACAGAAGTGGGTGCAAGTATATGGAAGGCAAGCGCCAAGTAAGAATTTGATTTTGAAATTAATGAACAAATTTGAAAGAACCTGGTGAAGTGACGAATCAGTGCAAGAGGAATAGTGGCCGGAGAAGATCAGTGCGAAAGCTTGAAAATGCAACAGAGATCCACCAACATCTGCTAGACGAGCCCACGACGTCTCAACGGCGATTCGTTCGCCAACTTCAAATTTCTAATGGTTCGGTATCTTGGCTGATTGACGACATTGGTTTAAAATCGTATAGCCCTCAGCTAATTCATGCCTTAAATGAAGATGATCCCGACCAACGGCTTGAATTCTGTAACACTTTCTTGGACATGGTATATAGGCACAATTGTGTTGTTTATTACTCAGACGAAAATGAACATCCTACCATTGAGGTAGGTATTCACTTGGCATTAACGTTTGAGCGGTCATTTTCAGCAGAGGGATTATTGATCAAATTCCTATTTGGCGCTTGTCTTCCTTGCAGTTGTATCCAACACTGTTGTATAAATATTGTAGCTAAACTGTCTGTTTGGTTAATTTTGTATTTCAGTCAAATTAAATGCCTAAACTTTGAAGTTAATAATTCGTTATAACCTATAAATATGCTATGACAAATCTCATGACTTACTTAACCCCGGCTGTTGAATTGTTAAGTGATACCAACTCATTTTAAAAATTATACTATTTATGTCGCTATGTTGCCAAATTTCGTAAATTAATTTTACTTTAAAAAAAGCGACATCTGTTGAGACAATTCGGAAAAGTTACCACTCCTTTTTGGGGCACCTTGTATGTCTCTAAAAGTACAATTAATTTTAATTCATCAAAATGTTTGCGTATGCTTCTTATGTTTACATGTAATACATTTAAAACTTTATTATTTATACAAATTTTACTTATCAGTTCGTCTGCTCCGATTGTTTCACACTTCTGCTCATTTTCTTCTAGTTTGTCGAGAATTCCTACTTCACGTTAGTTAGCCATGGGGTTGTCCGTAGTCAAATTTTGATTTTAGTACTTGCATGAAGTATTGAAGAGTCGGGCATTCTTGTTTATTGGCTTCGTGGTTGGTGTTGTAGTTGGTCTTATATTTGATGTTGGCTGTCTCACAGTTGGGGCATTTTATTGTTGTTTTGGGACAGTCTTGTTTTTCGTGCTCTCCTGAGCAGTACACGCAGGCTTTTTTATTTCTACAGTCACTCCTTTTATAGTAGTGTCCTTGACAGTTATTGCATCTTGGTATATTTAAATCCTCGTAAACTGGATATCGTTCCAATCCTATGAGTATTTTTTTATGTAGCATCAACTTGTAGAAGAGGTCTGAGTTACATTCTGCGTAAGTAACTGATGTTTTCTTATTAATAATGTACGTAACTTTCAGATAGTCATTTTCTTGTATAAATTTATTGTGGCACCTGATGGAGTTCTCCATTTCTCCTTCATTTAAATCTTGTTTAAATCATGGTATTTTTATTCTCGGATTTCTAGGTTTTGTTTGTTCTACGTTGTATCTGTCTTTTAATTTTTGTTCTGCATATTTCCTTAAAGTCTCTGTTTCTTCTTTGGTTGGGCATTTTATGATTACGTTTCCAGATTTTGTTTCTTTTATGTTTTGTATTCTCATATTTAAATTTATTGGGTTGATGTTTTTATCTAGGTCTTGTCGCGTTTTCATCGAATTTTGTTCATTTTTTGGTTTTATAATAACAAGCAAACCGCGCGCTACGCTCTGCGAATCTTGAATCGGCGTGCACGTGAAATAGGATACGCGAAAGGTCAAGCTCCGAGCCGAGCGCTAAGATAAGAAAAACAAAACCTAAACAAATATAAACATCTGTGAAGCCGGAACGTGAGATTTTATTTTGTGCCACAGACACACATTAAGGAAAATTATATTATAGATGCTGGGTGGCGCCAGCGTAGGTAGCCCAATGGTTAGAGCATCGGACTGCGGTGCGGAAGTCTGAAGTTCAAATCCCAGATCGATGCCTGGCGGGCGGCCTATCCAGTCGTTTTAAATAATTGGGGACCTGCGTTCGAAAGAACAAGGGGTAATAATGCGGTTGTACAATGCGTGATGCTTACCACTACCACATCACCACGTGTCATGAATTTGACACGCGACATCCGGGTGTGAAAGCGAGGATACGGAAGCTCTGACCTTCCGCCTTGCAGGCCAAGCTCCTTCATGGGGTGTTAGTGCCTCACCATTATTATTTTATAATGCTGGGTAGGTTACTGATCTGTTTATTACTTGTTATATATTTGTATTTCTTGTATTTCCTGAGATGTTTGCTAAGATATTTGCGTACGTTTTCTCCGACCATGCATTATTCTCTAGGTTATGTTTACCTAATTAATAACTTGTTTTTATCTTCCATTTCTTTATTTAGTTTAGTAAATAATCTGATTTAGGTGTTTTTTGCTTCAGTTTCCTTTATTATTGCAGTTATAAACATTAAATTTAGCATATGGTCTTCATCAAAACAATGTAACCACAGTTCTGGTGTTATTGTTCTTAAGTTTTTTAATCGCCTTGTACAGTTTTTGTGGTATACTTCTTCACATTTAACACATTTTAGGCACTCTGCAGCTTTTTTTTACAGTATGCACATAATTTTTCCACTTTTTCGGACTTACTATCACTCCGGTCATTTTCCACGTCTTCATGGCCCACCATTGCACATTGCAAAGTTACATTAAAAAAATGTTCACACTCTCGTAAGAACGAAAATTATAGGAAAATGTTAACCTTACATTTTGGAGTAATTTCTTGTTTGGTTTGTAATTACATTTTTACACGGTCTGCTCTGAATCATGTGACAATCAGACTATATTTTTTATTTTATTACGTTATTCTGGTGGCCATTGGCCATATATCTTTTGTAGAAATTTCAGTGCATTTCATCGTAGCCTCTTAAGTATTTATTTTTAATTTTCATCAGATTGCGTTTTCATGGGATTATTTATAATATTGTACTTAGTCAATCTGAGGCGAAAATATAATAGTGTAATAGCATTGATTAAATGAGTTATTAATCAATGCTAATACTGCTAATAGTAAATGTGCAAAAGAGTTAGTAAAACATTATTTCAGTGACCATTTATTTAAAAAAATACAAAAAAATAATTCAGTTATAATAATAGCTTAGAGCTTGGAACGACGGTTTATTAACGTTCCTTTTTTTATATTCACAAAAAACCCTGCGGTGGGTATGGGAATCACCAACTGCTAATGAACAATGATTTGATTCTTTTTCGTAAAGAGAAATCCACGTTAGCATCATTTATTTTAAATATTTTCTGCATTATAAATAACAGTCAATAATTGTGAATTATACGTTTTAACCCAGGGCACATTTATGTAATCAATATCAAATGTTATGAAAGCAGTTATTCTATTGACACATAATCAAGTGTCTGTCAGCTGACCGTCTTGTGACTTTTGTGACTTGTGCCAGTATTTGTGAGTACTGTGGGGTGAGGTTTTAAGTGAAACGGTAAGAATTGTTGGAAGTTAAACGAAAATACATTAAGAAACTAGCTGAATAATTGCATATGTAAAGTATATTGAGTTGCATTTCAAATTTTTTGTTATATTTATTGTTTATTTGTGGGAATTATTGATTTACAAATTGCAATTGGGTCTGGCCCAACTTACAAATTCTCGTAAAAATAATGTACTAGGACAAGTTTCCTTTAAAATTAATGATGCCACAAACTAAACGAACACAATTAGCCTTAATTGTGAGCATTAAAATCGATTCCAAACAGTTTTTCAAATAAAAAATCGGTTTTGTAGTAGGCGTAGTCTTCCATACTTGTAGTTCGGTCCACTATCTCGATTAAGCAATCGTTGGTATGCGGGGAAAGTTCCATTGTGAAAACGCCGCGCTTCATACTGATAAGGGAACCACTTACAATTTCAGTTTCACGTGACAAATTGAAGCAGCCCTTTCGTAGGTTTCTGGGGCCTTTTCACTACATTTATTTAATTTCCAGCAAAAACTACACGAGGATGTCGAAGTTACCTAAAGTCGCCGACGCCGAGCGCGAAAGCAGCTACGGCTATGTGTTTGCTGTATCAGGACCTGGTAAGTTTTCTGTAAAAACACTGTGCGATTATTAATTGAAAAATGTTTTAGTCGTTACTGCCGAGAAGATGAGTGGCGCAGCTATGTACGAATTAGTCCGAGTAGGCTATTTTGAGCTGGTCGGAGAAATTATTCGTTTGGAAGGAGACATGGCTACGATTCAGGTATTTGCAGTTTGTAAGAGCAGGTAGAAGTAGCATGAGATGAAAAATTTAGCATAAATAACATTGTAAGAAGTGAGTACCGGGGAGTACCCTGGTTTGATTTTAGACCGGGTACGACACCCCTATTATAGGTATATCATTCGGAACCTTGTATGTTACGAACTTTTAAAAATGTTTATTAAAAGAACTGCCGCTATTCAAACACACCCTGTATACAAAATAGAATTATTGTTCTATGGAACTTGTTAAGTTTGTCACTAGTAATTGCAATTTTATATTTAATACTTTAATGTCACGGTGTTTACAGGTATATGAAGAGACCTCAGGGGTAACCGTAGGGGATCCTGTGCTACGAACAGGAAAGCCCTTGTCTGTGGAATTAGGCCCTGGTATTATGGGCTCTATTTTTGATGGTATTCAGCGTCCCCTTAAGGACATTAACGAATTGACGCAAAGTATCTACATCCCCAAGGGTATCAACATTCCTGCCCTGTCCAGGACTAACAAGTGGGATTTCCAGCCATTAAATATCAAAGTAATAACGTTTGCCGCATTTGAGGAGCTCGAATAATGTTAATTTTGTGTCTTAGATGGGATCACATATGACTGGTGGTGATTTGTATGGAATGGTCCATGAGAATACGCTGGTAAAACATAAACTGATACTGCCCCCTCGCTGTAAGGGTACAGTGACGTACATTGCGGATCCTGGCAATTACACTGTCGATGTAAGTAAGACGTTAAATTAATTGGAACTGTGTTGCAGTATGTGGATCTTGCCATTGAATGGGTTGGGGGGGTAGAAATAAATGTATAAAAATCTAACTTAACATTAAGCTAACCCAATGCGTATGTATACCAGTATCTTATAACTGATGTTAAACAAATAGAAGGCGTCCAAATTGCCTTCTCTGTTGCGTAAAAAATTGAGACACAGTTGATAGATACACGTGCAGTTCGACAAGTCATAGCAATCTACATTTTTCCACGACGGTATTAAAGTGCCTCCATCTCGACCGTGTCCACATACTATAATCACATCTTAATTGGCTCAAATTAATAGGACATCGTATTGGAAACCGAATTTGATGGAGAACGAACTAAATACACCATGTTGCAAGTCTGGCCGGTACGTCAGCCACGACCCGTTGCAGAAAAGCTGCCTGCTAATCATCCTCTGCTTACCGGACAACGTGTCTTGGACTCGCTCTTCCCGTAAGTAGATTGGAATAACTGCAGAATGGTTTCAAAGACTTAATTTGGCCGTAGATGTGTACAAGGTGGTACCACTGCTATTCCTGGAGCCTTCGGTTGTGGAAAAACTGTAATTTCTCAATCTTTGTCCAAGTATTCCAACTCTGATGTTATTGTTTACGTTGGTTGTGGTGAAAGAGGTAAGAAATGCGAACATAAAACTTGTTTGTTATTTTCAACCCCCAAATTAAAACAAAAGCACTTTACTATATGAGAACAGCAATAATTAGAGAGATGATATTGCACTTGATTTCCATTTTATCATCTCTCTTGAAGCCCTTTTGAATCTAGTTTTTATTCATTTCATCAATACGTTTCTAGCTATTCAAAAACTGTCCTTAAGACTCTACTCATCGAATGGTAGTAACAATTAAAATGTTTTAACAGGTAACGAAATGTCTGAAGTATTGCGGGACTTCCCCGAGCTCACGGTTGAAATCGAAGGCCAAACCGAATCCATCATGAAGCGTACTGCACTCGTAGCCAACACGTCTAACATGCCTGTAGCTGCTCGTGAAGCCTCCATTTACACCGGCATCACCTTGTCAGAATATTTCCGTGACATGGGTTACAACGTATCGATGATGGCCGATTCCACTTCTCGTTGGGCCGAGGCTCTCAGAGAAATTTCAGGTTCGCACAATCCTTGAATATTTGAAAATCTCTTCTTCTCGTGTGGGGAAATAACTTTAAAAAAATTACATTTGAACGCTTACAGGTCGTCTCGCTGAAATGCCTGCGGATTCTGGCTACCCTGCATACTTGGGAGCTCGCCTTGCGTCCTTCTACGAACGCGCGGGCCGCGTGAAGTGTCTTGGCAACCCCGACCGTGAGGGCTCTGTGTCTATTGTAGGAGCTGTGTCTCCACCCGGCGGTGACTTCTCCGATCCCGTCACGTCTGCCACTTTGGGTATCGTGCAAGTGTTCTGGGGTTTGGATAAAAAGTTGGCCCAGCGCAAGCACTTCCCCTCCATCAACTGGCTGATCTCATATTCAAAATACACCCGTGCTCTGGACGATTTCTATGATAAAAACTTCGTGGAATTCGTGCCCCTGCGAACAAAGGTCAAGGAAATCTTGCAGGTATGTTCTTTTTTGTTATATAGAAGCTGCGAGTGTTGACTTCTGTTATACGCATGTAGGAAGAAGAAGATTTGTCTGAAATTGTGCAGCTGGTTGGCAAAGCTTCCCTCGCTGAAACCGATAAAATTACACTGGAAGTAGCCAAGCTTCTTAAGGAAGATTTCTTGCAACAAAACTCATATTCGTCGTATGATAGGTTCTGTCCTTTCTATAAGACTGTTGGAATGCTCAGGAATATGATCGGTTTCTACGATATGTCTAGACATGCAGTAGAAACTACGGCACAATCAGATAACAAAATTACGTGGAACGTTATTAGGGATTCCATGGGCAGCATTTTGTACCAGCTCAGTAGTATGAAATTCAAGGATCCCGTAAAGGACGGCGAGGCAAAGATTAAGGCGGAATTTGACCAAATGTACGAAGATATCCAGCAAGCTTTCAGAAACCTTGAAGATTAATTATAAATTTGTGAATAACATCAATAATGCTGATACCAGCAGCGCTGGTTTAGCCAATCATTTTAAATTGGCATCAATTTTTGCCTAATAGTACTTGGAATTCCAAGTGTATGTGTACAATACCATGTTTATAATATTAGTTGAATGTAGTTTTATGCTTCAAATTTACTTATTGCATGATGGTGAGGGTCATTTTTATCCCAATGATGCAAAAATTTCTTCATTCCATGTTTGGTAGAATTTAGAAGACGCGTTGATTTTAACAATTGTACAGTATTATTCCTAAAAATTTGTAAAGAATTGTATAATAGTTACATTTATTTCAATGCACTTACATTTTTTTGAAGCATTTTGATTTTCATATCGAGTTTCTTTGTACATTATTATATTTTTATTTTACACATTTACCATGTTTATCTGTGTACATGTACAGTATCGTATAGTTGCTGATTTTAGCAAAATTATAGATGTAAGCATAGAAAAAGTAGTCCTGTTATTTAATGAAACAAATAAATGCATTGTTGTTTGAAAGTTATTTTTTTACAATTTAAAATACCATTGTGGACTGTCCGGTCCTGGACGAGTGTAGTAGCAGACGTGAGAGGGCAAAGTGAATTTAAGTCGACTAAAAGTGCCAAAGTGAGCCAAGCGGGTAAACAAACACCAAAGAAGCACCCGACAATAACTTAAAACAAGGTAGGACTAGATATAAGTAGAATTTAGAGTGAATTCAGTTCTGGTGCAGCTAATAAGGAAGCGGCCATAACCGGGAAAACGTGTCCAAACGCAAGACGAGGGTCCGATAAGAAACCAGCCGACCGTGCAAAAGTGTAAACATTGCGCAGAGCAGTATTAAGGCAAATTTGCGACGTACGACTATTAACGAAATTAACAGAGCAAACGGCAAGAAACGGGCGAAGACCTCCGCGGAGGTGATCCGGGTCAGCCGTTTATCGTGTCGTATTAAAATAAGACGTTTTTGAAACATATCCGGACTTTAAATTTACCTTCATATAATTTTTATTATTAAAATTAAATATGGCTGAAAAAGAAGAGGAACCCAACAATATGATGGAAATGTTACAAAAAATAAATGAGAAACTGGATAACATACAAGAAAGTAACCAAAGACTAGAGAACAAAGTAGACATACTTCAGAGAGAGATAAACAACGTAAAAATGGAAAACGAAAAACTGAAGAAGGACAACGAACAGCTAAAACAAAGAAACCTAAGGCAAGAAGAAAGAACAGAAAACCTAGAAAGAGAAATAAGGAAGAACAGACTAGTTATACATGAAATAAATGAACCAATAGAAGAAGGGGAACTGGAATTAAAAGAAAAGGTGAGGGTAATATTGAGGGAGATGGGTATCTCGATAAACATGGAAGAATATATCCAAGAAGTAAGGAGAATAGGAATCAAACAAGTAATAAAAGGCCAGTAACGCTGGAATTAAGAGCTAGAAATAAAAGGTTGGAGATATTAAGATTGACAAATAAACTGAAAGGAACGGAAATATATATGGAGGAAGACTACACAAAGGAAATACAAGAACAACGCAGGGAATTAAAAATATATATGAACCCACGGCCTCCTGGATTAGTACGTGACTGACGTCTCTACGCGGCCCGCCACATTTGCATAATTTTTGTGATTCTGAGGCCAACGTACTTTGGCGCCATCTGTTGGGTTTTTGATAAATTATCTGTAACGTAGGCGGGACTTTTTAGATTAAAATTAATCCAGGAGGCCGTGGACGTATGCAACCAAAGGCACAAGCGCAACGTACTGTAGCGCCTCTACAAATCAGAAAAAAACGCCTTGAACTAAAAATGCGGCGGGCCGCGTAGAGACGTCAGTTTCGCACTAATCCAGGAGGCCGTGTATGAACCAGAACACAAGAATGGGACACCACGCAATATTAAGATTCAATAAATTAATAATAAATGAAAAAATAGTGTCACTTGAAAGACTACAACAAGTAGAAGGACAGAAATATAAAGAAAATGCACAAGAACAGAGAAAAGAAGAGGAAACTCAACTAAACGAGCGGTTGGGAGGAGATCAAGGGAACCAAAATAATAAGAAAGGGAGGACACTGAGTCAAAAATATCCAGAAGGCAACAAGGAAAACTCTTCAAGATCACAAAAACGAGCCATTATTCAAAAAAGTAATATTGGATGGGGTAGGGGAAGTGGACACGACAAGGCAACAGACCAAGGAAAACGCTAACGGAAATAACGATAAGGACAGAAGGAAAAAATTAAAACATATAGAAATAGAGAAATTAACAGCAAATAGCAAGAAAACGGAAAAAATACAAAATGAGGAAAAGGAAAACCGGAAAGAAATATTAAATATAAATAAAAATAAGAGAAATGAAAATAAAACCAAAACACCAAATATAAAAATAGAAACTTGGAACATAACATCGATAAGTGGGAAAGAAAGAGAACTGATACAGGAAATGACGGAATATAAAATACAATTGTTGGGATTATGTGAGACGAAGAAAGGGAAAGGAAAAATCAAAATAGGAGGAAGACATACACTATACTATTCAGGGGTGGATACAATACAAAGAGCAGAGGAAAGAGTCGGAATAGTGATGACAAAGACATACATGCAAAAGTTACTGATACTAAATTCATATCATCAAGGATAATCTACATTAAAATAGAAACAAAAGAAGAATGGTATATAATACAACTATATGCACCGACAGAAGGAACAAAGGAATTCTACACAGACCTACAGAATACTTGAAAATATAATATTGATGGGAGACTGGAATTCAAGAATAAGAAAAGATGAGAGCAGAGGACTTGGATGTAGGGGAAAATATGGCGAAGAAATACTAAATCAAAACGGGATAAGAATGCTCACCTTCTGTCAAATAAATGATTTACTAATAGGAAACACTTTCTGGGAACAACCACTGCAAGAAAGATATACATTTGTAGCAGAGGGGAGAGATGCAAAAAGCATTATCGACTATATAGTGTACACACAAGAAAGGAGACACAAAATCGGACAAATTAGAGTTGAAATAGGCACACACCACAGATTAATAATAGCTGAAATGCATGAAAAAAGACAAGAAAAAATAGATGAACCAGAATATAGTAGAACAGCAATAAAGAGACTACAAGACCCAGAAAAGAAGAATAGATATAAGGAAGAAACAGAGAAAAAATTTGAAATAGCTAAAGAAAAAGAAGGAAATCTTGAAGAAAGATGGTACATATTTAAAGAAATAATACTGAGGAAAGCGGAAGAAATATGTGGAGTATATAAAATCAAGAAAAACCAAAAAAGAACTGATGGTGGAATAAAGAAATACAGGCAGAGGTGAAAAAGAAGAAAGAAGCATGGAAAGCGTATATTAGAACGAAAAGAGAATAGAAAAAGAAGAATATCAGAGAATAAGAAACACGGTAAAAGTAATGATAAGAGAAGCTAAGAGAGAGAGTTGGAAGAAATACGGAGAAGAATTAAATCAAGGTTACAAAAATAACAATAGAAAGTTTTGGAGCAAAATAAGAACAATAAGGGGCAGGAAAAGAAAAGAGATAAGAGGATTGAGAGATAAGGAAAACCAGATAAAATCACAACTACAGGAAATAAGAAACATGGGAAAAATACTATATGGAAAAATATGAAGACAAACAAGAAGAAAAACAGGAAAATAAGGCACAAAGCCAGACAACGGAAAACGAAAATACAACAGAAGAAATACAAATGGAAGAACTAGAGGAGGCAATGGCCAAAATTCGGATAGGAAAAGCAAGTGGGCCAGATAGAATAGACCCGGAGATGATAAAGTGGTTATGGAAAATAGGAAAAGAATGGTTACTAAAAATAATGAGGCTAGCATGGCAATCAAATAAAATGCCGAAAGATTGGAAAGAAAACCTACTGGTGCCAATCCACAAAAAAGGAGACGAATTCGACTGCAAAAACTATAGAGATATATGTCTCTCTTCGGTAGCATACAAGGTATACACAAGAATAATAGAAAAGAGAATTAGAGCAATAGTAGAAGGAAAATTGGAAGAGGAACAATCAGCAGTTAGACAAAAAAGACAAACAGTGGATAATATATTCCTACTAAGACTAATGATGGAGAGGAAAAATTAAAAAGTAGAAGAAATGCATATAACCTTTATAGATCTTAAGGCTGCTTTTGACAGAGTAAATAGAAATATCTTGTGGGGAATTATGACAGATCTAAACATCCCAATAAAACTAATAGAAATAACAAAGAACATCTATAAAAATACAAGGGCAAGAGTACAGATATGCGGCAGACGATCATTGCAATTTAAAATGGAAAGAGGAATTAAACAAGGCGACAGCCTCAGTCTATTGCTTTTTATACTCATAATGGACAAAATAATAAAAAACGCCAAGCAAAGATCAAAACACCTACAAATGACGATCGGATACAATAATCTAAGACCGAGGTAATGATATATGCAGACGATGTAGTATTGGTAGCGAAAAATCAAAGAAAAATGCAACAATTAATAAACATATGGGTGGAAGAGATAGAGAAAGTAAGATTAGAAATAAATATAAACAAATCAAATACATGAAAATAAGCAATACACAAACGCAACAGGCAGAAGAAAACGGGAACAAATTGACATGTAAAGGGGTGGAAATAGAAGAAGTGACTACACATGAATACCTGGGGACTGTAATAACGAACGACGGAAAAATCGACACAGAAATAGGGCCAAAAAGGCAACAAAAATATACTACGCCCTAAATAAATCAGTGCTGGGAAAGACAGAAATAGAACATAAAACAAAGATACATATATATATGCATTTAGTACTCATACACCTCCAAACGGTATGTGCTTAGGTAATGTTCGCCTCCGTTTTGACGAGTTCGCCTCCGATTTCGGAGGCGAAAGCGTTTTGCGTTGTTTTCACGTCTAAAATTGCAATTTTGGCTGCCTCTATCGTTTGGTAGATTTTTGTTCGGAGGTGTAAAAAACCTACATACACCTACACACATATACCATAGTTGGAGTTACTTCGCACAGGTGGCGCTGTTGTTTTATACACATAACACATGTAGGTCCTTATCGCCTCGTTACATCTGAAGTGCGAGTTGGCCTCATCTTACTGGCAACACTGCATGAGGCCAAGGACCGTAAATTAGATAGAATAACACAGATCTCGCGCTGCATTTGCCAACTCATGCCCGACCCCCGCTAACCCCTTATCAAGAACTGCATCGCTGTGACGTCAGAACGAGGCGACCGAGTTTTGCTTATATTCGTGTTTTAGATGATTTTTTCTATTTTCGGCTGTTTTTGAGTACTTTTGATAATTTAAAAATTGTGTTTTAATTTGGGAGATATAAAACGTGTTTTTCGTCTTAGTTTTAGTTAAAAGTTTAGTTTAAGATGTGGATATTAGCAGAAACACAAAGTGCTTGTTGTAGGTACTGATAATAATAGTACCAAATAAAAAGTTCATTCTTTGGTAAAAGTATAAAATAAATATAATTTAACAATGTGCTACCAACCAACGTTCAATTACGCTTCTTAAAACATCAAAATTAAAACAGTAGTTTCTGAGGTGAGAGAAAGAGAAGGACTTACTTTTGAGTACCTTTGAAAGGACTATATAACTCGCATGTATTGTCGTGATTTTAAAAGCAAACAAGTAAAGAAGAGAAAAAGTACTACGGTGTCTGATTCCAACAAAAAATTTTAATATTATACTTAACTTCACATCTCTGTCTGTTGTCAAATCTTGCAGTCGATTTTTCAACCACACAGTCTCGTCATCTAATTACTAATTAGCATAACGAATGGATGGATTCATAAGATTCCCATAAGCGGCTGGAGTAATAATAACTACCTTCCAATAGCCTAATGCATCTTCATATAATTGTAATGTTTGAAAAAATTAACGCCTCGCGATTTAACTTTTTAGTCACAAAAGGACAAACATATTATGATAAACAGACTTGGTCTTAAATTGACTTTATTTATTGTAGTCGATTGCAAATTCTGTAAACTAATACCTATTCACTAACATAAAATACACAAAGGAAATTTTTTAAGCCAACGATTTGCCTTTGTCAAAACGATAAAAGTTAAAAAATTACTTATATTTTGTGATAAAAAGTTAAGCCGTAGGGCGCTCATTTCTCTCTTATGTGAGCTTATTTTTAGTGACACTTATCACAAAATGTTATAAGTGAACAAAATATTTTCTACTATTTCGTACGTTTTGACAAAGTAAAATCGTCGACTTTATATTTGTTTACTTTATTGAAATTCCACGTGTGGCGTACATTATGGCAGAGGTTTAGTATAAATAAAATATCGTAGAATTAATTGAGTCGTAGTATTTTTTATGCCAGATGTTCCTCTCCCATATACATCTACTAGTAGTGCGAGTAAAACGATATAATTTCCTATAAATGTATAGAAGACAAAAAACAGACACCCCCAAAAATACTGCTAAATATCTATTTCCCTAGCTGACATACAAGTTTTTGCATCTATTTTAATAACTTTAAAAACGTTTCTGACTTACGGAAAGCCCCTCATCTTCCTTAGATGAAGACCCTATAGGTATCGAGTAGAAACATTTACTTGCCACTATTTAAAAATATAATTTATTTGAGTAAAATATTCTCGTACGGAGAAACATTTTTCTATGTGATAATTACATCAAATACTACCTACTGAAAACTTACCATTTCTCTTTATTTATTTTTCAGAGTTTCAATGAAAATAATAACACCACTACTTCATTCACAAGTATAATGACAATTCTAGGTTTAATAACCACAAAACTAGTTTATAACAAAATGTAAAACATAAACATAAGGAAATACAGGCAGGTAATTATATAAGTAACGAAAATAAAATAAGAAACTACATGGCATTTCTTCATATATAGTATGTAATAATACTACTACTTGATTCACAAGTATAATGAAACTTCAAGGTTTAATAAGTAATCACAAAATTAGTTTTTAAAAAAATGTAATCTTAAACATAAAGAAACATAGGTACTAACGAAATTACACTATGGAACTACCTGCGATTTTTAAGATGCATTTACATGATGTTGCGAATATAGAGTGTGGAAATTATGTCGAGCATAAATTCGCTAACTTCGTTAATGCTTGTTTTTGGAAAAAAAACATTTCAAAGAACTATGCAATTCACATTGCAGCGCATATATTAAAGGTACTTTAATTTTGTTTATATATTTGTTTAAATGTTATGAAGTTATTTTTTTTTTTGTTAATTGGCAATCTATATTTTTATTCATTTATTCTAGTTATCTGGGTTTAAAACAACAAAAGCCTTAGTTACGATTACTTTTTGGCTTTGACAATAATTCCACCATAAAAATGAAGGTACAAACATCGTTTTTTAAACCCAGGTAACTAGCCTTGCTATATGAACTTGGCTGCTTTTTCAATATTTGTCTAATGTAACTTAGTTAAAATGTTATACCGTAGAAAATAGATTTAAAAATTGCTGCCGAAATAAATGAAGAAATATATAGGTTCTCATTTACAAAAAAATATTGATGACGTCTAACATTTAAAAAATATGATACAAAAACCTGAAAATTACTTTAAAGTAAGTGCTGCTATTTGAATCGCTGCATTCCTTTCAGATTTTTTCCCAAAAACGAACAGTAACTGAGTTACTGAAGGTACGTATACGTCTGTTGAGAATTAAAGAAATAAAAATATATGATAAGCATGCTCATATTGCATAGTAAAATGTATATCTTTAGACATTTCTAGTTATTTCCATTATCTGTAAAGATATGTTTAAATATGTGAAGATTTTTTAAGAGATATTTTTATTTCTTAAAATTCCCAATATCACATATTTTATTGGCAAGAGAAAATAATTGCATTTATAATTCCAAATGGCGTTACATATTTTTTTTCTATAGCACATGTTAAAGTGTGAGTTTATCAACTCAAAACAAAAGGTCAAGTTTTACTTTAACAGCAAAGATAGATAAAGTAATTTAATTTTCTAACTTTTGTTTAAATTAAATATGACAGCTTCGCATTATCGTAGCAACCCAATCTAGCTACAGACATTTTGAAATGTCATGGACTGTCTTTATTTTCTTTTGAAATTGTTAAAGTTTTTGCTATAGAAAAAAATATTGTATTATACACGACGATAAAGTTATTTCTATCCACTCTTGAATCATTAACGTCACGACTTCGTCCCGCCGTTAAACGATTCACTCGTGGATAAAATTTAACTTTATCGTCTTGTATAATAAATTACTATTACTTGCACCAGTATAAGTATTATAGACAAAAGTCTTAATTTTTACCTAATCCAGTGGAACTAAGATGTCGTTATACTGTTTTATAAGCTTTTCGCACTCATCTTTTATATGATTTTTAAACTGCGAAAAGACAAGTTTCTTTTGCTGTGCTGTCCATCTAATTCTATTGCTTTTCTTCTTTTTTTTTGCTGATTCACCAATGTCTGAAGTCATCATTGTTGTTTGAAGCACTTACTAGGTCTCCTTGATTTTTGGAAGTACCATCTGATTCAACTAATTCACTATTCGGGTCAAAAACAATCGTTTCTAGTATTTTGCTTATATACTCTGCCCCTTTAGCTTCATGAAATAAAGTTAACAACTTTGGTAGCTTGGTAGGCATCTTGAGTAGGTTCATATAATTCTTGGTGGGGTTTTTCAGTATGGCTCATAAATCTGGAAAACTGGGAGTATACGTTTTTGTATGATTTGCATGGATGTTGCAATTTGTTTGTACAACCGATTTGACATGTGGTTCTGGATTTTTTATTTTACAAGATTTAGCAAAGTTTCTTAAAAATCACATCTCCTCTAACCCATTGATCAGTCACTCCAGGATACGCAAAGAGCGGTTTTGCTGTGGTATAGTCACAAATTATAAGTACGTTTCCCTATGTTCGATTTGAAAAAAAACTCAAGTTTAATTGCATTGTGTGACAATGTTCTGCATGAACAAATTTCACTGTATTGTACATTCTGTATTAATTCAAGCTGTAGTTGATTTAATTTGGTAATATTCGCATGCTGTTTAGTAAAGATTTTCTTTAATTTTTTGAATTGCGTTCTTTCTCCTGCATTTCCACTCTGTATATTTAAAAAATATCCTTTAATAAATTAATCCCTACAATATAAAAGACAAAACTAAACATAGTAACATTAGAAAAATAAATAAAGAAACACTATATAATTAGTAGAAATCGATCAGGAGCACTAAGAGTAATTTCTTAAATACTCTACTTTTTCGACAAAGTTTTTCAATTTCAGTGTCTTGGAGAAATAATATTGTTTGTTATTGCACGTTCGCAGAGCATACAACTCAAAGCCTTCAAATTATAGGCGAAATACTACTGCGAAGTATTGTCTTCAATAATTTAAGTGTTTTAACAGCTATTTGTGCAACCAGTGCTAAAAGTGGACGTTTATGCACGAGTTTGCACACAATATTTTTTATACGGCGTTGAATTTACTGTTATTAACCCATAAATGTCGATTTAACAAAGGTTTGCATTTATGACAGTTATAATTTATATCATAATAAAGAGATGGCCTTGACGCGCAGGAGAATGTTTCGGCAGCCAGTAGCTGTCAAAGTCAGTTATCAAAGGTAATTATAAATGTACACATTTTACTTTATTCATTACATAATGCTTTAATTAATTAAAACACACTTTACCCCTAACGAAAGAAGTAACTAGAATAACCTCACCTCCAGTTCGAAATTCTAAATTCCACACCAGCTGTTTACTTTTAGCACATGGGCCACGCTAAACTATAAAACGTCACTTTTAGTGAAAAAGCTAGCGCTAAAAGGCCTACTTTTAGTAGTGGTCGTAGAAAAAATAATTTATTCTTAGAAGTGATCTCGTTTTAGTTTGAGTATTTGTGTAAACGTTTTGTAAATCACATTTCGACAATTGGAGCTGAAGTATGCAACTTGTTTGAAAGTTGTTTCAGGTTTCCAAAGGAGATTTCTTTCAGATGCCGGACAGCAATGTAAATTACAATTATTACTTCCTTTTATGATAAAGGAAGTATTGGAATCACCCCAAAAATTCGAAATTGAGTTTTCAACAGATCTTCACGTTTTCGAGTCCCCTGAACCTAGAAACAAGGTTTTTGTTCATTGATCTGTCTGTGTGTGTGTCTGTGAACAGAATATCTCAAAAACGGAAAGAGGTATGGCGTTGAAACTTCATATTTAAGTGTTGTCTAATATGTAGATGAGACACTAAGCTTTTGAAGAAAATCGCATAACCGGAAATAGATGTTTGCTCTTGTGATTTTTTTTGGATTTTTCAAAAACTGCTATAACGATGTTTTTGAAATGTTACATTTTTATTACATTTTTAAAGTGTATTGATGTGAGATAGGTGATTTTCCAGTTAAATACTTCTAAAATGGGTTTCTTTCGTTTTTTCTTCTTTTTTTTTATTAACTCCTATTTTAAATAGAAAACCCGGTATATTATTACATTCAGCTTAAAATGTTAGAGAAAATTTGTCTCTTCAAGTAACGCTCTGTTTTGTACCGTTTTTGTAGAATTTGTAATTTTTGAACATTTTTGACAAATGCTTAAAAAATAAAAATCAAATTTTTGGCTAATTATAAGAACACTATAAAAGGAAGGTTTGTGAGTGTACCACACCTGATTTTTTTAATACTAATCGTGAACGACGATTTATCTTCACAATAATTTAACTGACTTTTATCTACGAAACACACAAATCGCACCTTCTGCGCGCTGATCACTCTTGTTTTGATTTGAACGAATCGTGGCCACGCTTAATCATAGCACAAAGACGCTGATTGAATGACTTTTAAATATTGCATACATTGATACATTTGGCAACGTTGCCGGAGGCAAACTCCACCGCTGTATTTAACATTTTTAAATACACTGTGACGAATACGTACTATTTATGTAAGGAGTTCGCAGCGCACTATACATACTTTTGAATTTTATATGAAAAAAAAATTACATTCGATTACCCCTCTCTGTTTGCCTTTACTAAGCGGAATGTGGGGGTGCTAAAAGTATCAAATATACTTGTCTAACATTATTCTTCTTAGTGGATGGGTGGGCGTCCTAAGAATATGAGGAGGCAAACAGGATACAAATGCACATATATATATATATATATATATATATATATATATATATATATATATATATATTGCGCTTTCATACAATCCTAAGCCAGGCATAGTAACTTGAATGTACAATCCTGAGCCATCACGACAGTCCTAAGCCAGTATACTGGCTCAGGATTGTTTTCCATGCTTTTCGACCGTACGATGTCGCTATGAGTGCGTACCCTCAATCTTAATTTGGCTCAAGTTTGATAGAATCTGCAAATTTTTAGTTCCGCGTTTTGCCATAGGGGCGCTGCTGGTAGTGGTGGCGTATATGTGTAATGTGTAAAATTACTTACAAATCTGAGCCAAATATATGCGTACAAAATGGCAACAACGCATTCATATTATGTGATTCCAGATGCGTCAGCGGCTTCATATTGTGTGCAACGAGTGATAGTGCATGTATATAACCTTTATAATGTCTACAAGAAGTAGTGTCATACTAAATTTAGCGATTTTGTTTTTAAGCTAAGTTCAGAATGTGCTGTTTCAAACAGAATGCCTTTCAAATTAGCACTTTGATTATACGACGCAAAATTGTGCAATTCAATCTGTACTCTTTATAATGAACTGCATGCTGTGTTTGTATAAATTGCATTTGATTTAGCTAAACTACGATTGATTTTTTAAATTTTATTTACCCAAAAAATTACTATAACTATTCAATTCACCTGTCGTCTGTCAAAAGGTGACCAATGAAAATTCAGAATTCTGACGTTTCTTGACCAATCAAAAAAATAGCAGTGGATATATCTTCCTAGAAGGTATTCAAGTGACTGTTTTAAACAAATGTGATTTTTATTAGAAAAAGTCAATATTAGTGTTCTGTTACTATAGAAATTACGTAGTTTGTTGCTAGATTTACTGAAAAGTAATTTGAAAAAGTAGTTGGTTCATTAAATAGTCCCTCGAATACCATTCTTAGTGAAAGTTAAGTAGATTATTTTTGCGGTGGTATCACTACTCATGTCCATTGCGCTTGGGATTAGGACTCGTGCTAGCGCACTCGTCCTAATCGTTCCAAAGCGCAATGGACATTCGTGACACCACCACAAAAATAGTCGACATAACTTCGACTACTCATGGTATTATAAGTGATTATTTTTTTAACAGTCCTATCAGCCAATAGTAACGAGAAAATTTTCAAATCCACCAATATCATCAAAATTACACTTACTATTTGCTAGTAGCATCAAAATTACATCGACTATTTGCTATTAGCTGATTACAGCGACTATTTTTTTCACAAATCATTCAAATCGTTCTTCTGCTGTAACACAACTAGCTAAAAGTAGAGTAGGTGAGCAGTAGTTGTTAAAAATAACAGGACCCTCATCTAGAGGCTCAATCAAACCCTAATTACAACTTGGACGGTTAAAAAGTAATCACGCCGAATACCGAATACCATTCGTGGATTTCGTCCATTTGTGAGATTTCTTAATAGCAACGAAGATTCGTGAATCTAGTTAAAATTATCAAAAATTATCACCACTTATGTAATTACTGTTGATTATTTCCTTCATATCCATAATAATGCGTAATCACCACGGTTTCTGTGAGATTAATAATGAAAAAAATTTAAACGTCAAAATCTAACCGCGGTTAAAAACGTGTTAAAATTTAATCGCTTGTGCATAATTTTAACATGATTATTAAAGGTGCTTCGCCAACCAATAATCACGCCGAATATCCAGTGTGCATATAAACTAGCCTGAATACCTTTTTACGATTTTCTGTCAAACTGTTTTGCTCTGAAGAGCAAATTTTCTGGCCCAAAATTTTTATTGAGCGGCGAATTGAGTTGACAATTTTTTTAGCAAAACATTGTGACAGCAAACGTCAAAATGTAATCGGCTATTTTAATGCACTTGGGATATTAATGTTGATGTTTTTTTAAATAAGACAATTGAGAAATTAGAGACCTCCGAACTTTTTGGAGCTTTCAACTAAATGTTTTTCAGCTCTAAGGATTTTCAACCAAAAGACAAACTGCTCAGAGTGATGAACAAACAACGTTACTTCTTAACACACTTTATATACATCACCAATTACTAAAAACTGAATTATTTCCACATATGCGGGCAGATGAGGTAGCATTAACTGCTAAAAAGATCCGTTGACATGCTTATTCCTATATAAAAGAACATAAAAGTAAAGGCAATTTGGATTTGGTTAGGCAAAATGAGATACCAATGTCCAACGCAAAGAATTAATAATATTACAAAAGTTAATTGAATCACAAGGGGCTGCACAATCTGCTACAAATTTGAATGAGAATAGATGAAATAAAGAAGAACTAATTCTTTCTTGCAGATATAAAGAAACTAAATGAATTTTTAAAAGAAAATGTTGACAAACATTATAGTATTCTGAAAAGGTAGCCCAAATATTTTAGGGCTTACACGTTTCTTAAGGAAATATACCCAAATTCTACTATTGAACCGAAGACGTCCTGCGGAGG
>CALNHX010009671.1:35899-47435 GCA_940337035.1 Agriotes lineatus | reverse complement strand
ACGCCTAAGTACCTAAATGCCTAAATGCCTAAATGCCTAAATGCCTAAATGCCTAAGTGCCTAAATGTCTAAAAGCATTTATACATTTAAGCATTTAGGCTTTTAGAAATTTAGCCATTTAGGCGTTTAGACATTTGGGCATTTAGGCATGTAGGCATTAGGCACTTAGGCATTTAAGCATTTAGGCATTTAGACATTTATACATTTATACATTTAGTCATTTAGCCATTTAGGCATTTAGACATTTACGCAATTAGGCATTTAGGCATTTAGGCATTTAGACCTTTATACATTTAAGCATTTATACAATTAAGCATTTAGGCATTTAGGCATTTAGACATTTATACATTTAGGCATTTAGCCATTTAGGCATTTAGGCATTTAGGCATTTACGCAATTAGGCGTTTAGGCATTTAGGCATTTAGACATTTATACATTTAAGCATTTATACACGTAAACATTTAGGTTTTTAGAAATTTAGCCATTCAGGCGTTTAGACATTTGGGCATTTAGGCATGTAGGCATTAGGCATTTAGGCATTTAAGCATTTCGGCGTTTAGGCATTTGGGCATTTAGTCATTTATACATTTAGACATTTAAGTATTTAGGCATTTGGACATTTTGGCATTTAAGCATTTAGGAATTTTGGTATTTAAGCATTTAAGCGTTCAGGCATTTAAATATGTAGAAACTTATACGTTTCGGCATTTAGGTATATACGCACTTAGTCATTTAGGCATTTAGACATTTAGGCACTTAGCCATTTAGTCATTTATACATTTAGGCATTTTGGCATTTAGGCATTTGGACATTTAGGCATTTAGCCGTTTAGGCATTTAGGCATTTAGGCATTTAACAATTTAAGCGTTTAGGCATTTTCGCATTTAGGCATTTATACGTTTAGACATTTCGGTATTTGGACACTTATGTATTTAGACATTTAAACGGTTAGGCATTTGTACATCTACACATTTAGGCGTTTACTCATTTAGGCGTTTAAGTGTTTCAGCATTTAGGCATTTAGACACTTGGACATTTAGGCATTTATACATTTAGATATTTAGGCATTTAGGTTTTTAGGCATTTAGACATTTATACATTAGGCATTAAGCATTTAGGCATTTAGGCATTTAGGCATTTAAGCATTTAGATATTTACACATTTATACATTTAGACATTTAGGTATTTAGACATTTACACATTTAGGCATTTAGGCATTAAGCCACTTAGGCATATAGACATTTAGGCATTTATTCATTCGGGCGTTTAAGAATTTAGGAATTTGGCCATCTAGGCATTTTGGTATTTGGACATTTACGCATTTAAGCATTTAGGCATTTAGGAATTAGGCATTTATACATATAGGTATTTATACTTTTATACATTTCGGCATTTAGGCATTTAGACACTTAAACATTTATACATTTAGGCATTTAGGCATTTAGACATGTATGCTCTTATCAATTTAGACATTTAGGCAATAGGCATTTACGCAATTAGGCACTTAATCATTTAGGCAATTAGACATTTAGGCATTTATACATTTAACCATTTTGGCATTTAGGCACTTAGGCATTTACGCAATTAGACATTTAGGCATTTAGGCATTCAAACATTTATACATTTAAGCATTTAACCATTTTATCATTTAGGCATTTAAGCATTTACGCAATTAATCATTTAGGCATTTACTCAATTAGGTAATTAGGCATTTATACATTTAACCATTTTGGCATTTAGGCACTTAGGCATTTACGCAATGAGGCATTTAGGCATTTAGGCATTTAGACATTTATACTTTTAGGCATTCAGCCATTTAGGCATTTAGGCATTTATGGATTATGCAATTATCCATTTAGGCATTTAGGCATATAGATGATTAGGCATTTATACATTTAAACATGTAGGCTCTTATCCATTTAGGCATTTAGGCATTTAGGCTTTTAGACATTTAGGCACTTAGGCATTTAGGCATTTAGGCATTTAGGCATTTAGGCATTTAGGTACTTAGGCGTATAGGCATTTAGGCATGTAGGCATTTAGGCATTTAGACATTTATACAATTAGGCATTTAAACATTTAGGCATTTAGACATTTAATCATTTATGAATTTATACATTTAGACATTTAGGCATTTAGACGTTTACGCATTTGTACATTTAGGCATTTAGGCGTTTAGGCATTTAAGCGTTTAATAACTTAGACGTTTAGGCATTTAGGCACCTATACTTACACCTACACTTACACCTAGACTTACACCTACACTTACACCTATACTTACACCTAGAGTTACACCTATACTTACACCTACACTTACACCTAGACTTACACCTATACTTACACCTACACTTACACCTAGACTTACACCTATACTTACACCTACACTTACACCTAGACTTACACCTACACTTACACCTACACTTACACCGAGACTTAAACCTACACTTACACCTAGACTTACACCTAGACTTACACCTATACTTACACCTACGCTTACACCTAGACTTACACCTAGACTTACACCTACACTTACACCAATACTTACACCTACACTTACACCTATACTTACACCTACACTTACACCTAGACTTACACCTACACTTACACCAATACTTACACCTACACTTACACCTATACTTACACCTACACTTACACCTAGACTTAAACCTACACTTACACCTAGACTTACACCTATACTTACACCTACACTTACACCAATACTTACACCTACACTTACACCTATACTTACACCTACACTTACACCTAGACTTACACCTAGGCTTAGACCTATATTTACACCTACACTTACACCTCGACTTACACCTATACTTACACCTACACTTACACGTAGACTTACACCTACACTTACACCTATACTTACACCTAGAGTTACAAATATACTTACACCTACACTTACACCTAGACTTACACCTATACTTACACCTACACTTACACCTAGACTTACACCTACACTTACACCGAGACTTAAACCTACACTTACACCTAGACTTACACTTAGACTTACACCTACACTTACACCTAGACTTACACCTAGACTTACACCTAGACTTACACCTATACTTACACCTACACTTACACCTACACTTACACCTTTACTTACACCTAGACTTACACCTAGACTTACACCTATACTTACACCTAGATTTACACCTACACTTACACCTAGACTTACACCTAGACTTACACCTATTCTTACACCTAGACTTACACCTAGACTTACACCAATACTTACACCTACACTTACACCTATACTTACACCTACATTTACACCTAGACTTACACCTACACTTACACCTAGACTTCCACCTAGACTTACACCTATACTTACACCTACACTTACACCTAGACTTAAACCTAGACTTACACCTATACTTACACCTACACTTACACCTAGACTTAGACCTATACCTACACCTACACTTACACATAGACTTACACCTGCACTTACACCTAGACCTACACCTATACTTACACCTTGACTTACACCTAGACTTACACCTATACTTACACCTATACTTACACCTAGACTTACACCTAGACTTACATCTATACTTACACCTAGACTTACACCTACACTTACACCTAGACTTACATCTATACCTACACCTAGACTTACACCTACACTTACACCTAGACTTACACCTAGACTTACACCTATACTTACACCTAGACTTACACCAATACTTACACCTACACTTACACCTATACTTACGACTACACTTACACCTAGACTTACACCTACACTTACACCTAGACTTACAATTAGACTTACACCTATACTTACACCTACACTTACACCTAGACTTACACCTAGATTTACACCGATACTGACACCTACACTTACACCTAGACTCACACCTATACCTACATTTACACTTACACCTAGACTTACACCTACACTTACACCTAGACTTACACCTACACTTACACCTAGACTCACACCTATACCTACATTTACACTTACACCTATACTTACACCTACAGTTACACCTTCACTTACACCTAGACTTACACCTAGACTTACACCTAGACTTACACCAATACTTACACCTACACTTACACCTAGACTTACACCTAAACTTACACCTATACTTACACTTACACTTATACCTATACTTACACCTACACTTACACCTTGACTTACACCTAGACCTACATCTATACTTACACCTATACTTACATCTACACTTACACCAACACTTACACCTAGACTTATACCTAGACTTACAGTTAGACTTACACCTGCACTTACACCTAGACTTACACCTATACTTACGCCTACACTTACACCTAGACTTACACCTAGACCTACACCTATACTTACACCTAGACTTACACCAATACTTACACCTACACTTACACCTAGACTTACACCTATACTTACACCTACACTTACACCGAGATTTACACTAAAACTTACACCTATATTTACACCTACACTTACACCTAGACTTGTACCTAGACTTACACTTATACTTACACCTACACTTACACCTAGACCTACACCTAGTCTTACACCTAGACTTACACTAATACTTACACCTAGACTTACACCTACACTTACACCTAAGCTTACACCACTACTTACACCTACACTTACACCTAGATTTACACCTAGACTTACACCTATACTTACACCTACCCTTACACCTAGACTTACACCTAGTCTTACACCTAGACTTACACCAATACTTACACCTAGACTTACACCAATACTTACACCTAGACTTACACCTACACTTACACCTAGTCTTACACCTAGACTTACACCTACACTTACACCTAGACTTACACCTAGACTTACACCTAGACTTACACCTAGACTTACACCTAGATTTACACCAATACTTACACCTACACTTACACCTATACTTACACCTACACTTACACCTACACTTACACCTAGACTTACACCTATACTTGCACCTACAGTTACACCTAGACTTACACCTACACTTACACCTATACTTACACCTAGACTTACACCTATACTTACACCTACACTTACACCTAGACTTACACCTATACTTACACCTACACTTACACCTAGACTTACACCTATACTTACACCAACACTTACACCTAGACTTACACCTACACTTACACCTACACTTACACCGAGACTTACACCTACACTTACACCTAGACTTACACCTAGACTTACACCTATACTTACACGTACAAATACACCTAGACTTACACCTAGACTTACACCTAGACTTACACCTACACTTACACCTAGACTTACACCTAGACTTACACCTATACTTACACCTACACTTACACCTAGACTTACACCTTCACTTACACCTAGACTTACACCTAGACTTACACCTATGCTTACACCTAGATTTACACCTACACTTACACCTAGTCTTACACCTAGACTTACACCTATTCTAACACCTAGACTTACACCTAGACTTACACCAATACTTACATTTACACTTACACCTATACTTACACCTACACCTACACCTAGACTTACACCTACACTTACACCTAGACTTACACCTACCCTTACACCTAGACTTACACCTAGTCTTACACCTAGACTTACACCAATACTTACACCTAGACTTACACCAATACTTACACCTAGACTTACACCTACACTTACACCTAGTCTTACACCTAGACTTACACCTACACTTACACCTAAGCTTACACCACTACTTACACCTACACTTACACCTAGATTTACACCTAGACTTACACCTATACTTACACCTACCCTTACACCTAGACTTACACCTAGTCTTACACCTAGACTTACACCAATACTTACACCTAGACTTACACCAATACTTACACCTAGACTTACACCTACACTTACACCTAGTCTTACACCTAGACTTACACCTACACTTACACCTAGACTTACACCTAGACTTACACCTAGACTTACACCTAGACTTACACCTAGATTTACACCAATACTTACACCTACACTTACACCTATACTTACACCTACACTTACACCTACACTTACACCTAGACTTACACCTATACTTGCACCTACAGTTACACCTAGACTTACACCTACACTTACACCTATACTTACACCTAGACTTACACCTATACTTACACCTACACTTACACCTAGACTTACACCTATACTTACACCTACACTTACACCTAGACTTACACCTATACTTACACCAACACTTACACCTAGACTTACACCTACACTTACACCTACACTTACACCGAGACTTACACCTACACTTACACCTAGACTTACACCTAGACTTACACCTATACTTACACGTACAAATACACCTAGACTTACACCTAGACTTACACCTAGACTTACACCTACACTTACACCTAGACTTACACCTAGACTTACACCTATACTTACACCTACACTTACACCTAGACTTACACCTTCACTTACACCTAGACTTACACCTAGACTTACACCTATGCTTACACCTAGATTTACACCTACACTTACACCTAGTCTTACACCTAGACTTACACCTATTCTAACACCTAGACTTACACCTAGACTTACACCAATACTTACATTTACACTTACACCTATACTTACACCTACACCTACACCTAGACTTACACCTACACTTACACCTAGACTTCCACCTAGACTTACACCTATACTTACACCTACACTTACACCTAGACTTAAACCTAGACTTACACCTATACTTACACCTACATTTACACCTAGACTTACACCTACACCTACACTTACACCTAGACTTACACCTGCACTTACACCTAGACCTACACCTACACTTACACCTTGACTTACACCTAGACTTGCACCTATACTTACACCTATACTTACACCCAGACTTACACCTAGACTTACATCTATACTTACACCTAGACTTACACCTACACTTACACCTAGAATTACATCTATACTTACACCTAGACTTACACCTACACTTATACCTAGACTTACACCTAGACTTACACCTATACTTACACCTAGACTTACACCAATACCAATTATATGTTTGTCTGGCGACGCGAGTAGACGTATCTGCGACCAGCGTGTTCCAGTGTAAATACAAATTTATTTGTATTTTAATTTTGCTTAGTTACTGCTATTGCGGTATAAATAAAACATGGTTTTCACCCAAAGTCAGTTAAGTGATATCAAAACCTGTGCAAAAAACATCATAGAGGAACATTTCGCAACCAGTGGAGTTTTAGAAGAATTAGTGTCGAAGATAGCCGATAATGTTGTCAAAAAGTTGGAACCTAAACTGGTAAAATTGGATAATATTGAAAAATTAGTTGAACGATGCACACATCTGGAGAGTAAAGTGGATGACTTGCAAAAAGATAATGAAGGGCTGTCCAAAAAAGTCGAAAAATTGGAGCAGTACACAAGACGCAACAGCATCAGAATATTTGGGATTAAGGAAGATAAGAATGAAGATGTTGAGAAGAATGTGTTAGATGTATTTAACAACCAGCTGGGTGTACAGATAATACCGGAGCAGATTGACCGGTGTCACAGAGTGGGTTCGATGAATTTTAATCTACCAAATGGTAATACTAGGCCACGTGCTATTATAGTTAAGTTTAGTAGTTATCGTTTCCGAGATATTGTATTTCAAAATAAAAAGAAATTGAAAGGATCAAAAACTGTTATAAAGGAAGATTTAACTAAATACCGAGTTGATTTGTTAAATTGTGCAGCTGAAAATTTTGGATATAAGAATGTATGGTCGAAGGACGGTGCGATTTATCTAATCAAAAAAGGAAAAAAGCATGTTATAAACTCCATGCAAGAATTGGATAAATTATGTAGTAATTAAGCAATATGTCTTGGTAAAACTGTGGAACTACGCTATGCGTAAACAAACTTGAAATACTTATATTGTAACGAATGCGAGAACGACTTCCAGATCGATCTAGAAGCAGGTGTGCGCGATGAGTCACTACGAACAGATGCCCCGAGAACGGGCCCGAGGTCAAATGCGTCATGCTTCCATCTGGAGCTTCTAGTGAATATCGAGACTATCTGGAAGCTTCTGGAAGGAAATTATTGGCCATATAAATACCCGGCCGTCGGACCCGCAGTGCAGTTCTGAAATAATTCTGCGGCAGTTAGAACTCACGTCGAGGCTTGTTGGAAGCCCCCATATAAATAAAACCGCGTGTACATAATCTCTCGTGAAGTAATAATAAGTAAATAAATATATAATCGTTAGCGTTTAAGAGTGATATAAATAAATGTGCTAATCCGTACGTAATAGAAATAAATAATAATAGTTGTTAGAAATACGTGTACCGATAGTCGTTAGTGCTTGAATTAATTTGTAATCTGCTTGATAATTCTCGCATGTGCTTGTAAACAATAATCGTAGTAATTCATTGTGTAAATAAATATTTGAACCCATGTTTGTCGTATAATTTTGAATAGCCCGAACGTTAAAAACGTAACAGTGGTGTCAGGTGTGGGGTTTTGTACCGGGGGCTATAAGAAAATTATTGAACAAACATTAAATAAATAAATTGTTAACAAGTGCCGATAAAACGACGGTCAGATAAATAAATTTAAATGGATAGTGTGGATGCCTTTGACGAGATCTCAAAGCAGCAAAATGGAAGCCCAATTAAGCCAACTTTTGCAACTGATGCAAGTTAGCCAGGACAAGGCGGAAAAAGCACAAGAGGATCTTAGGAAAGAGATCCAAGCTGGGCAGGAGAAGGCAGAAAAAGCGCAAGAGGAACTTAAGAAAGAGATCCAAGTTGGCCAGGAAGAATTGAAAGCCGGCCAAAAGAAGGCACAAGATAAGGCAGAGGAAGCCGCGAAAACACTTAAGGAATGGCTGAAGGCCGAGCAAGAGAAAGCAGTCCAAAAACTTGAGGAAAAATTGAAAGCCACTCGAGAAAACCTCAAGGATGAGCTTAGGGAAGAGTTGCGATCCGGTCGAAAGAAGGCAGAAAAAGCACGAGAAGAGCTGAAGGTCGGGCAGGAAGAGCTGGAAGCCGCAGAAGATGTTATTCTGCAAGGACGAACCGAGAGGGTCGTGGATGCATACCTGGATGGCGATCTCCGGAGCAACGTGGTGCGCGTGGTTGAGCCCGATTATGCTGACAGTGCGGACGAGTGCATCCTGGGAATGGATGTTGTGGATAAGTGTGAGTGCGCTTTGGACCTGAGACGCGGCGAGTTGCACGTGGGTGGGGAGGAGCTTTCCCGACACCCAAGAGGAGAGATCGCGGCACAAGTGGTATGGGCGGAAGATGTTACTCTGCAAGGACGAACCGAGAGGGTCGTGGATGCATACCTGGATGGCGATCTCCGGGGCAACGTGGTGCGCGTGGTCGAGCCTGATGGTGGCAAGAAGCTCACTCATGGTATCCTGGTAGGGAAGACGTTGATGAAGACTGGGCTTGGGGTCCCAGTAAGGATGATGAACGTCAGCAGGGAACTGGCAACCGTCAGGAGGAACCCAATACTGGAAGGGGGCATGAGCCAACGAAAATGGAAGAAGATAGAAGATATGGTGGCCCGGTACCAAGACATCGTCGACGGCGGAGATCATCCCAGCGGCCGTACTGACGTAGGAAAACATAAATCATTCGAGTTTGGAAGAAGAGTCTTGCTGAGGACCGACCATCCTGCTCGGAGATGGCTGCTGCAGTGCAAGAACCCTGAAAGGCAGGTGGCTGAGTGGATCGAGCGCCTAGAAGAGTTCAACTTGGGAATAAATTATCGACCTGGCACAGTCCACCGCAACGCCGATGCGTTATCCAAGTGGCCTTGCCCTGCGGACTGCGGCCACTGTTCGAGACTGGAGAGTCGTGTGGTACCCATTAATCGTACCACTGTGGTCGACGACTCGTGGGAGCCAGACGAGTTGCAGAGTAGCCAGGAGAACAACCCCGACTTAGACGCGGTTATAGCCTGGAAGCAAGATGGCCGTCGACCTACCTGGCAGGAGGTCCCCGCCACCAACGCAACAGTGGAGACTTATTGGGCGCAATGGGACTCCTTGCAGCTGGACAACAACGTCCTGACCAGAATCTTGGAAGATGAGGACAGTAGGGCAACGAGATCACGATCGATGGTTCCAAGGAGTAGAGTGGCCGAGGTTCTGCGCTACCTGCATGATTGCTCCTCTGGAGGACACTTCAGATTGAAGAAGACATTGCAGAAGGTCCAAGAAAGGTTCTACGGGGCGAGCTGCAAAGGTGACGTCCGAGAGTGGTGCCGGAGGTGCGAAGCATGCGCTACGGGAAACGGACCTGTTGGAAGACGAAGAGCTCCGAGGTGGCAGTACAACGTCGGTGGTCCGTTCGAGGGTATAGCCATTGACATCGCCGGACCATGCCCCGAAACTGAAGCGGGAAATAAATACATCTTGGTGTGCATGGGCCACTTCACCAAATGGCCCGAAGCATACGCCGTTCCGAAGAAAGAGACCGGTACTGTCGCTGATGTTCTGGTGAAGGAGTGCTTCAGCCGTTTTGGAGTCCCCCTGGAGTTACATTCCGACCAGGGCCGGAATTTCGAGTTTGGACCGTTCCGGAACGTCTGTAAGCCACTGGGGATACGCAAGATTCGGACCACTGCCCTCCATACTCAATCGGACGGCATGGTGGAAAAGATGAACGGAACCATGGGGAAGCATCTGTCCAAGGGGGTTTCCGAGCATCCGCGTGACTGGGGCCAGTACACGCACCTGTTCCTGATGGCCTACCGATCGGCAGTACAAGAGACAACCGGCGTCCAGATCGAGGTGTGCTGTTGCGAAGCCTGGAGACCACGGTGGGCTGCTGCTTCTTCAGCCAGTCCATGTGCAAGAAGGGCACCGCCTGCAAGTACCGCCATCGGACCCCCACAAGAGCGAGAAGACAGGCACTCGACGCAACTCGTTCTGGGACAGAACGATCTAAGGCGGGGGCAGTGTAACGATTCGGCTGACAGTTATTTGCCCCAATGCCTCGATTATACTAGAAATTCCAGAGACGGCTGCCGGCGCGTGAATCATAGGCTGCCGACGGGCGGCCTTGAACGCAGGTGTACGTTGGTGAATCATTTTCCAGTCGATGCTAGAGCAGCCCTGACGCGACACGTCACTGTTGCCGGAAATTCTGGAGGCTTCTGGAAGAAAATTACCGGCGTGATATAAGCGGGCGGAGTTCGCCCCCAAGTCAGTTCTGAAATAATTCTGCGGCAGTTAGAACTCACGTCGAGGCTTGTTGGAAGCCCCCATATAAATAAAACCGCGTGTACATAATCTCTCGGGAAGTAATAATAAGTAAATAAATATATAATCGTTAGCGTTTAAGAGTGATATAAATAAATGTGCTAATCCGTACGTAATAGAAATAAATAATAATAGTTGTTAGAAATACGTGTACCGATAGTCGTTAGTGCTTGAATTAATTTGTAATCTGCTTGATAATTCTCGCATGTGCTTGTAAACAATAATCGTAGTAATTCATTGTGTAAATAAATATTTGAACCCATGTTTGTCGTATAATTTTAAATAGCCCAAACGTTAAGAACGTAACACTA
>CALNHX010009671.1:0-35876 GCA_940337035.1 Agriotes lineatus | reverse complement strand
GAAAATTATTATTATTATTATTAGAGAAGATACAGAGCAGAGAATGAATCTATCATTGCTCAAAAATTAATACAAGGTATGTGATTGAAAACATATACAGAATGAACAAAATTTATATAGTAATAAAATTTAAATAAAATTGATATTAAGCACTTAATAATTCGTCAATAAACGACTTGAACTTGTTGACATCACTGGCAGCAACTACTTTATGGGGTAAGGAATTCCAAGAGTGAAACGCTCTGTTTGTAAGAAAGAATTGCCGCTGGGTTGTTATGAAGGGCTCCTTTCTTAGCTTCCACTCGTGACCCCGTAGGTGTGTAGATGTTGCAAGTTCGAAAAGATGACGAATTGGAGATTCGTCGTTGTGAAACGCCTTGTAGACGGTTATTAGATCGCCTCGCTGCTGACGAAATAGTAGTGTTGGAAGATGCAGGATAGCGAGTCTTTCTGCGTACGAGGGTCTATTTCGGTCGAAAGGTAATCTTGAAGCACGTCGCTGTACATTTTCGAGTCGGTCACGGTCGCGCGGTAATACAGGGTACCACACGGAGTTTGCAAATTCTAAGATCGGACGTACATATAACTTGTAAAGTTTTTTAAATGTAGTACAATCAAGATGTTCAAATGTTTTGGAAAGTAGATATAACATAGTGTTTGATTTCTTGACAATCTGACAGATATGATCACTCCACGATAAGTCCGCAGTTATGACAACACCAAGATCACAATGACTGTCTTTGCTGCTTAGCAGGTTGTTATTTATTTTATAGGTATGCCTAGGGTTATTTTTCCCTAAATGTATAACTACACATTTGGAAACGTTAAGAGGGAGAAGCCATTCTTCCGTCCAATCAAAAATTGAGGTCGTTTTGGATAGTGTGGAAGCTTGTTACGGGGTTGTTGTATATTTTAGTATCATCAGCGTAGAATGAACGTGGTGACTTTATATAATAAGAAATGTCCGAAGTGTAAATAATAAAAAGAAGCGGTCTCAGGACAGATCCCTGAGGTACGCCGCTCTTCACTGGTTTCATAACACTAGTTGAAGTACTCACTTTAACAGTAAATTCGCGTCCAGTCAGAAACGATTTAATCCAGTTTAGCAATTGTCCACGTATGCCAACATGATTTAATTTTGTAAGCAACCGATTTTTTTGCACTTTATCAAACGCACAACTAAAGTCCAAGTAAATGATGTCCACGCAGTCACCTTTGTTTAAACTAAGAGACCAATCACTAACGCAGCACAACAGATTTGTTACGACTGATTTACCCGAACAAAAACCATGCTGATTAGTTGGTATGACCTTATTTCGTAAAAGAAACACCTGCATCTTGTCTACGATAATGGATTCCATTATTTTTGCAATAATGGGAACTAGACTTATAGGTCTGTAGTTGCGGGCGTCGAGCTTATCACCTTTCTTGAATATAGGTCTTACGGACTCAGTTTTCCAAATGTTTGGTAAGGTTGCCGTTTCGAAAGATTGATTCATAAGTATGCTCAGAAGACAGCTTAGTTCCGAGGCACATGATTTGAGCAGGCGGGAAGATATACCGTCTAATCCTGGTGATGTAGTAATGTCGAGCTTAACAAGTTTATTGAGAATATATTCTTCAGTGAAACTCACATCAGTAATCTCATCGTGAACTTGAGGCTGGTAACGAACTTCAGGACACGGCGCTACACTTTCAACCGTAAAAGCTTCACTAAAAGTATCAGAAAAAATGGGAGCTACAGCGCAGCTTCTGCATTACTTTGAATTATATCGTTGGCATCTCGGAGTTGTGTCAAAGATATTTTGTTATTTATACCGTTTCTGACGTGTTTATAGAATTTCTTTGGGTTACTGCTGTCGGCTATTTTCTGTTCGTATGACTTCCTTTCATGACTTATCTTCAGAATTACTTGGTTAGAGAAAGCGCGATGAGTATCGTAGTCCACTTGCCTTCGCGATCTTTTATATTTTTGCCATAGGGCTTTTTTACGGGTAATTAGTTTTTGGATATCTTTTGAAATCCATGATTTTAGAGGAAAAACTGTTTGAGTACGCCTAGTGGAGTTCTGGGATGTGATAAATTGAAGTTTGTCACAGAATATTTTCCAGTTTTCTTCTACTGTAGGTCGTGTTAGTAGATTATTCCAGTTGATGTCAGTTAACGAGTGTTTTAGTCCAGCAAAATCAGTAAATACTCTATCTTCAATTACCTTTTTTGGTTGGTAATTATAAGTTGCTTGAATGTTAAAGCATATGGTGGTATGGTCTGATTTTCCTATTGGTGGTAGGTATTTTAGATTAATAACCAGGTCCGGAGAAGAAGTAATTATTAAATCTAATAGGGATGGTCGTTGGCCCATTCTGAAACGAGTAGGTTCAGTGATAATTTGCTCCAAATGCGAGTCATCCAGTAGATCTATTAGTTTCTGCGAGTCTTCAGACACAGGGTGTGATGAATAATTGGGCCAATTAATATCAGGAAAATTGAAATCTCCTGTGATTATTATGTTTTTATGTTCATCAACAATTTGACGAAGTTTGTTAAATAAAGAAATGTTATTTAAATGATGCAAGTCTGGCGGTCGATACAGTAGGCATAATGTTAAACAAAAATCATTTTTACGTAGTTGTAGGCATAAAAATTCTACACCTGATAAACTATTATCAAAAAATGGAGTTATAGTAAAACTGTGGAATATATTATCAGCTAAATAAATAGCTACACCGCCGCCTCTTCTATCGTGGCGGTCGCAGCGATATAAAGAATAACCGGGCAAAGCTATCGTAGCATCGCGAATGTTTGTGTTGAACCAAGTCTCAGTAACCATAATACACGCGGGTACTATTGAGCTAAATATTTCCGTGAAGCAGATTTATTGCCTTATATGAAATAAGAAACAACATTATGCGGTATGGCTTGGGATGATTCTTGTTATTACGGAATGGTTATGTTTTTTTAGAGCTTATTCCTATTGTTTTAAAATTTTTATCATCTCCGAAAAACGCTGACTTTTTGGACATTACATAATTTACTAGTCGGTACCCGGGTTCTGAAAATATACCCGGGTTAACTATTACCCGGGTACCTGGGTAATCGCCGACATATCTAGATAGTAGGACTTCCATCTTTGTGTTGTAATCTTTAGTGTTTATCACCACAGTAGCATTACCTTTGTCGGCTTTAATAACGACAATATCTTTCTTATTCTTTAATGCTTTAGCTGCCTCTCTCTTTTCTACTGATGGAGCGGGGCAGATTCGCTCTTCTTATAATACAAGATACATCCTGTCGGATGATTTCTGCATCTTTTTTGGGAAGTTTTGGATTGCTGCTTCCACTCCACATGTTATCTCTTCCACTGGTATTTGTTTGGGTACTACGGCAAAGTTAAAACCTATCTTTAGCAAGGATGTGGTCCGTTCATTCAGTTATGTATTACTGAGGTTTAGGATTACTTTGTCCATGGGCAATTGTTTTAATGACTGCTTAGGCGCTAGTTTATTATATTTGGTAGCTTGTTTAGCTGTTGCTTGTTGTTTCGAAGTGATAGCATCGATTTTCTCCCACAATGTTGGCTCCAGTGTGTTCGCCAATTTTAAGTGTAAAGTGTATAGCTTTTGATCCTGTGATATCTAGTTTCTGTCTAATTCTTTGTTTTTCGGATCTTAGTAAGCCTAAACTGGCATTATTGAAAATTCTATTGTGCGGATTTCTCAGGTGGTGATTAATAACAGGTGGCGCAAAAGTCCTCACTTGAACTTTATTTGTAAATAAAAAGAATTGGTTCTGTTTGTTGATTAAGTTTATTTAGACGTTTAATTTTTTTTCCATAAGTCGCGAGGATAATATTGGTCAAGTGGACGCCGCCAGAGATGATGCACATTCAGGCTCATTTCGCAGCATTTTCCATGACTTTTTTCAAAATTTCTGGCGATAAATTCTCCATTTCTAGTCAGATGTTTTCCTTTAGGGCCGCCAAGATCTGTGGCTTTTTCGTATAGACCCGTAACTTCACAATACCCCAAAGAAAGGGGTCTGGAACGGTCAAATTGGGCGATCTTGAGGGACAGTTCAAATCTCCAAAACGAGAGATTAAATGGCAGGGAAAAACTTGCTTCAGAATATCCACTGTCGCTCGTGCGTGTGTGCGGTTGCACTTTGTACGGGAACAGCTTCAAGTCTTTCACCAAAATTTGCTGTAAAGATCGTGTACTGATGCCCAATTGCGTGGTCCGTCATCTGGTTGATGTTTGAGGGTCCTCTTGGACATCTGCAGCCACAGCAGCGATATTCTCGACTGAATGGCTACTCTGGAGCCGGCCATGTCTGCAGCTGTCCCGTGTTGAGCCAGTCTCCTCAAGGCAAGCGGTTAACCTCCACAGTGTTTGCCCAATTGATCCGACACGACCTGGAAATCGACGACAAAATTCACGTTGAGCCAAAACTACTGACCAATTATTTGTCAAAAACATTGACACAATTATTCCGCGCTCTTGAGGAGTATACCGATCCATGGTTTGTCTACGTGTATTCTGCTTCTCTTTACTTCACAAATGTCAAAGTCGCCATTTGCAAAAATAAGAGCCATCTTCCGATAGGGTGATGACTTTTGCGCCACCTGTGATATACACAATTAGGCAAGACCTTGTTGTCACGGCAACGTTTTAGAAAGCGTAGGTCACTAATAATTTTGTCTTCTTTTGCCGTAGTTGGTCTAATATTCTGCTTTGATTGTAAACTTCCTCTCTGTAGAGGCGTGTTGTATAATGTAGCACTTCTCGGCAGCGGTGCGTAACCGGCTGAAGATCGGTGGTTGTAATGCTTTAGACCGTGAATGACAGGAGTCCAAATTTTCTAATAAGAATTGGAAAATATTTATCGGTTTCAGCACAAATTATTTACAACAATTGTTTTACCCCATTTTTTACTTCCTTTTAGTGATGGGTATAACCGGACAATTTTCATAACCGAATTATTTGCATTCGAATGATATTAATAACCGAATGATTATTTGAATAATCATTCGAATAAATTTTGGCTCTCGATTCGTTTCGATTAAGTCAGCCGGTTTGCCAGTTGGCGGTTCACCGTCACCTGCATTGACATCGTAACTTGCAGATAGCAGAGGAACCAAAACATAATATGTACGGTCGGCGCCTTAGAAATCGGGACATGTAATATGTTCTTCTAGTCTTTGGAGTATTCTTGCTCCGGTTACTTCATTAATGTGAGATGGCATTTCATAATTGACAAACAATAAACAATCTGACGTAACAATTAAAATCATAATATGTAACTGTAAAAACCCAGTTTATACACTTAAAAAATACATGCAAAATATATCATAATAGTGTGTAGTGCCCGATTTCTAAGGCGCCGACCGTACATTATGTGTTATGTATTGGAAATTAAGAGGTATTTATTAAGAAGTGTAGAAAGAAAGAAATGTGCCGGACTGCTTGCTCATCGCAATAAAAAACTGTGGTAAAACGTTTATCTTTATCGATCGGGCGGGTTAAAGGCGCCGCCTCTTGTTTTGAACCTTTGGAGATGTAAGCAAATAAAAAATTGTTTTATAGCTTGATGCGTTTGCAGTTTTTAGGCGTTCAGGTTTCAGGTCCCCAGAATTTGATAATTTGATATTATTTATTAGGAGGTAGGTACGCGATAACCAAATGGTGTTGAAGTACAACCTGCTTTGTTTATGAGTTATGACGTATTTATATTTACAGAATTTTGAGCACTGCGTAGGTCGCTGAGATATGGCACATAGTACCTCTGAATAGAGGTTTTATATTCAAAGCGTAGTACGTATCAGCATGAGGTTATTTTTCATTTGAATACTTGGAACGAAGACCGAGTTACATAGGTTATTTCAATAATCGGATAACCGGTTATTTTTCATTCGAATAAGCCCATCACTACTTCCTTTACTTCCAATAAAGGAAGTATTGGATTCACCCCAAAAATTTGAAATTAAGTTTTCAACAGATCTTCACGTTTTCGAGTCCCTTGAACACAAAAAACATGTTTTTGTTTATTGATCTGTCTGTCTGTGTGTGTGTGTCTGTCTGTGAACAGAATATCTCAAAAACGAAAAAAGGTATGGCGTTGAAACTTCATATATAAGTTTTGTGTACTATGTAGATGCGACAGCAAGCTTTTGAAGAAAATTGCATAACCGGAAGTAGGTGTTTACTCTTGTGCTTTTTAATTTTTTTTCGATTTTTTAAAAAACGGCTATAACGATTTTTTTCAAATTCACATTTTTATTACATTTTTAATGTGTATTGATGTGAGATAGGTGATTTTCCAGTTGAATACTTCTAAATTGGGTTTTTTTTTGTTTTTTTCCTATTTTTTTATCAACTCCTATTTTATATAAAACAGCCGGTATATTATTACATTTTTGAATTCAGCTTAAAATTCTAGAGAAAATGTGTCTCTTCAACTAACGCTCTATCTTATTTTTAGCCAAAAACTTTATTTTTAATTTTTAAGCAGTTGTCAAAATTTTTCAAAAATTACAAATTTTACAAAAACGGTACAAAATAGAGTGTTAGTTCAAGAAACAAATTTTCTCCAGAATTTTAAGCTGAATTCAAAAATGTAATAATATACCGTGTGTTCTATTTAAAATAGGAGTTAATAAAAAAAATAGAAAAAAAACAAAAGAAACCCATTTTAGAAGTATTCAACTGGAAAATCACCTATCTCACATCAATACACATTAAAAATGTAATACAAATGTCAAGTTTAAAAAAAATCGTTAGAGCCGTTTTTGAAAAAATCGAAAAAAACTGAAAAATCACAAGAGTAAACACCTACTTCCGGTTATGCAATTTTATTCAATAGCTTGCTGTCGCATTTAGATAGTACACAAAACTTATATATAAAGTTTCAACGCCATACCTCTTTTCGTTTTTGAGATATTCTGTTCACAGACACAGACAGACACACAGACAGACCAATGAAAAAAAAAATGTTTTTTGGGTTCAGGGGACTCTGAAACGTGAAGATTTGTTGAAAACTCAATTTCGAATGTTTGGGGTGAATCCAATACTTCCTTTATTGTAAAAGGAAGTAAAAATCGGAAGAATCCGGAAACATTTACAGCAGGTGTTGAAAGCTGACTATTAATTTATGAAAAAAAGTCGCGGGGCTCCTCGGAAAAATATGACAAAAACAATTTAGAATTTAAAAAAAAGTTTTAAAAATATTGCAAAAACTCACTATGAATGTGGAAAACAGAGCTTATACTTATGCAACAAATATTGTATAAATATTTCTCATTTGCCCCCCTCCAGATGTTCCATGGTTCCAAGGATATATAACTTTTTTGAATGTATACAAATCACTGTTAACTGTACGCACTTTTTAATCACACAGAAAGCAGCAATGTGCACTTCTAGGATACGTCAAGTTCAAACTAGTACTACGGCACTACTGCTGCACAGTGGTTCAAAATCAAAAAAAGTCGATCGAAAATCAAAATTTTTATTGTTTTATATGATGCTAAACATAAGACATATTTGTTCTTCTAGTATCCGGCCAACTTTTAAAATACATAATTCCAAAATTAAATTACGTAGAAAGACAATATTAGTCCCGAAACGTGCGATGAAACATACATTTCAAACAAACATTTTTTTTTAAATGCGGCCTCTTCTCTGTGCTGTACAGAGGTCCTCTTGCAAAATGTTTAAGAAAAATGAATATATAGAGAACGTTTGGACCTTTAGCTATCACCTGAGTGCATTATTTTTCTAAAAAAATTTACCCGTTGTTAAATTCGCTGGTACTTAATGGACCCTCCATATTCGAGTAAATGTCGCACTATTTATATTCTACGAAACAGAGGACAAAATAATTCATACTTCACATTATTGGTTAGGATCTTAGGTAAACAAAAACACCTCATTGGTTTGCTTCGGTTTGCCCCTGCACCCTTTACGACATGTAATGGGGCAGTCGGTGCCGGTGTCCGTAGACTATTTTACCGCGGTGCAGCATTGCTGTCTTAGCGTGCATCATTGTCGCTTGCTGCTTGCATTTTTAGTGGCTGTTTTGATGTGATTTAATATTGTGTGTTGTTGTATAACTTTACTTTGTGTATATTCTAACAATGGCGGTTCGTCCAGTTGCACGTTTCTCATTACACGAAGAGTTTATAGAAAATATCGAATTATCCATTGAAGTTCGAAAAAATTGTGTTATCGAGTATCTAAAAGATGTTTTTCATAGAAACGTAAATGAGGTTGCTACAAAGGCACTTATAGTTTTCACTAGAACAAATTTTTTCACGCCATATATTAAAAATTGGAAGAATGTAAAACGAAATAATGAACGAATTATACAGAAATTTGGCAAGTGGCTTGACGAAGAAATAAAATTCCAGGATATTGTTCTTCGTTGTGTACCTGCTCCTATAAATTACCTGAAGAGGCACAAGAAGCAAAAAATAAAGATTTGCGGCGATGTAGGGAACACCACACCAGGAATATTAGTGTCCTGAACATAAATGCAGATGTTTTCCACCAATTAATATTAAGTTCAGATCCCAAATCAAGTTCGTTTTTACAGGGCAAATAAAAACAGAAGATTACTGATGTTGATGTCCTCCAATTGATTAATATTTCTGCAGAAAACAAGTATGATTTTGCATTATATCGTATTCTACGCTATTAGGTATTATTATATCATTTTACAATCTCAATATTTTAATTAATTTGTATTTCTATAGCTTAGTGTTTTTGTAATTAAATTTAAAAATTGTGCAATTGTTTTCATTTTTACATAATAATAAAACATTTCAAATAATTTCTAAGTTGCAAAATCGCAAAAAACAAAATTATTGTCATTTTATTAATATTATTATTAATGCATTGATTTTTTAAAATTTCTACATAATATTCAAACATATAAACCCTTTAAAATAATTTCTTTTGCAAAATCGCAAAAAAATATTTTATTGTGATTATTATTATTTTTGTTATTTTTTTAATATTATTATTATCAAAGCATTAGTCTGTATTTGTAGTCTTACACCACAATATTTTAATTGAAAAATGCAATTCATTCACGAGATATGAATTTCGATCGACTTTTTTTGATTTTGAACCACTGTGTGCTGCCTCTATGTCACAGAGCGTGGTAGTGTCATGTCTCTCAACTATTCAACTTTAAGAGGTGGTATTTAATTTTCATTGATAATGAACAAATTGAAATTGGCTTTTGGCCAGCCAAATCAGGCAGATACTCCAGTGTACCATATACAGGGTGTTCCAAAAAGAATGGGACACCGATTATTCATAGATTCCTTACGTTATAATAAATTGATTAAACCTAATATACCTTAGTACAAAGTCCCTTCAGTAAGAAGTTATAGGTCCTTGAAGTTCAATTTATTATTTTGTATTTTTTTGTTAATTTCCATAAATGTAAAGATATCAATTCGAACTTTTTATACATGCTTAGTCTTATGTACTGCACTAATAAAAAAAAATTCATAAATTAGACTTGACTGTAAGAGACACTTTACCTATCTTTGAAAACTTTTTTTAACTATAACTTCGTTATTTGTAATATTTTTTGAAATTTTAGGTTACTATCTGAAAGAGAATTAAAATACACAGAAATAATGTACTCGTAGTTCATAAGCGTAAGAGCAACCGTTTACCTTAAAATGCCCATCAAAGGCGTTTGGTTTTTATTAAGACATGCAATTATCAAGTAGCCATGATCACAAAAACAATGGTCATATAGAAAAAAAGAATGTTACATCAATTAATGACATTAGTGACATAAGAATTTGTTCTTTTGTTTAAGAAAATGCCGCTAGAACAAATTCCCCAATGCTGAAAGGTTCGTTATGTCGCAGCATTTTCGTAAGCACAAAAGACAAAAAACTTATGTCACCAGCGTCATTAATTGATTTCTTGCTGTTGTGTACTAGATTACAATCATTACCCATTGTTTTTGTGATCATGGCTACTTGATAATTGCACGTCTTAATGACAACAAAAAACCTTTGATGGGCATTTTAAGGTAAATGATTGCTCTTACGCTTATGAACTAAGAGTACATTATTTTTGTGTATTTCTATTCTCTTTCAGATAATAACCTAGAATTTCAAAAAATATTACAAATAACGAAGTTATAGTTACAAAAAGTTTTCAAAGATAGGTAAAGTGCCTCTTACAGTCAAGTCTAATTTATGATTTTTTTTTAATTAGTGCAGTACATAAGAGTAACCATGTATAAAAAGTTCAAATTGATATCTTTACATTTATGGAAATTAACAAAAAAATAAAAAATTGAACTTCAAGGACCTACAACTTCTTACAGAATTGGGGCCTCAATGGGCGAGCGGTCCCGCCGCTTGCAGTCGAGGTCACAGTGGGAACTCGAGCGCTCGGTAGAGAGACTCCCGGTCGGGGCGCTTCAGTTCTCACTTAGTTTAAGGCATGGTAGGTTAAGTAACGCCCGCACCCCCCTGATGTAATGCGAAAAGCGGTTCCAGGGGGGGAACGGTAGAAGAGCTTAGGAAAAAAAAAAAAAAAAAAAAAAAACTTACAGAAGGGACTTTGTACTAAGGTATATTAGGTTTAATCGATTTATTATAACGTAAGGAATCTATGAATAATCGGTGTCCCATTCTTTTTGGAACACCCTGTATATGGTTGTTCCCCTATGAGTTTAACATACATATGAATACCCAAAAATTTTGGAATTGTATTTTCATAATTGGGAGATCGTTCCTGCTTGCCCTGAAACTTATTTTGCCCATAATTTTAATTCAGTTGAAATCAAGTACTCCTTAATAATTCAGCAATAGCTTTTTCGGTTTCGTGTCAAGTAGGGTTTCCAGTCCCGGGATTCGGTCCCGCGACAGTCCCGGGATTCTACCACAAAAACCGAGTCCCGGGACCACAGCCAGCCCACGCGAAGTCCCGGGACCATGTCAACATGCGCACGTATACTCGATATCAGAGAATTAGGACGGGTATTCACTGACGTCCGGCGTATTACTCATGCCTCTTGTACATTCTGCATTATTTGCGTTTTGCGTAACGCAGGAGAGGTATTGTTTTCAGTAGATTAGAATTAAACCTGTGTGTTGTTTCAGCCACATTTGCATATCTTTTTCTATTTATGTATTTGACTGTTTTTGTATTTGATTTTTTTTTTTTGTGTTGAATTTAGATATGTGCGAAAAGCTGAATAATATATATTTTTGGGTTTTAAGTGTGTTCATTATTTGTCTGCTAAAGCGTTACAATTAGAATGAATTCCGATTCGCAACCTACCTTCATTCTACATTTAAAAAATAACGATTTGAAGTCACTATGGCAACAGTTTTATATATTGAAGATACCTAAACAATCGGCGAAATGTAAAGTGGGTTCCTACAAAATTATCATAATCAGAGGCAGCTTGACGAAAGGATTACACACGCACTTTGCAGTTCAAACAAAAGCGACAGACAGTAGTACCAGAAGAAAGCAATGAAGTTGTAGACGAGCCCCAACGCAAATTATCAGCACAGAAATACTTTATTTAACTTAAAACGCTTGTTTTTCTTTGGAAATTTTATTCGGAAATTTCACCTGAACACTTATTTCATTTTCGGGACCATTTTCGGGATCTTCGGGACTAGTCCCGGGACCTGAAATTTAGCTCGTAAGTCCCGAAAACACTTTTGGTCCTGGGACTTGGAAACCCTAGTGTCAAGTAATATAATTATTAAAAATATTGTATCGAGAGATCAAAAAAAAACTCATCCTCAGCGGGCTGTGAAATTCAAACGTTTGAATAACATGTTGGTAGCACTGTAAGTCTATGTCAAATTTGAGGTTAGCAGGTTAGGTCTCGCGTCAGTCTGTGTCAAAACTGACGCAAAACCTAACCTACTAACATCGAATTTGACATAGACTTACAGTTCTACCAACATGTTATTCAAACGTTTGAATTTCACAGCCCGCTGAGGATGAGTTTTTTTTGGATCTCTCGATACTAACCCACTCAATTAACATAAGTGAGTTGTAATGTAGCATGCCGATATGACATTAATTGTTGGAAAAGTTTGTTGATGATCATATGTTGGATACACATTTAATGTTATGTAATAACGGAACAAATGTAGATTGAACATAATTTAATCCTTTCGATGATTCGACCACCTTTAAGAAAATTTGATTTGAATTTAATTTAATCAATTTCAGTTGTAATATTTGTGCTTTATTAGTAAACAAAATGCTACATAACTCGTTCAAAATAATGAACGACTGTGTCAGTGTCTGTTGATTGTTAAAAAAATGTTAAATAACATTTTTGCAGAACACCTTGTTTCCAAGTTACTAGACCTCAAGGTTTCCGTTTGTACTATCAGACAATGGCTGAACACATTATGAATGCCATGAAAAATATTTTTTTTCAGTTTTCACTCACTTCAATAATGTCCGGTCATGATTGACATGACCTATCATATCAGACTTTTAAGTTAGATATTACTTCAACAAAATGGATTAGGAAGTATATATGAAACAACAGAAACATAAAAATAAAATAATAATTTACAACAATCATGACCTGGTATTATTTAATTAATTGGAAACCTTGATGTAATTCAGAAACAAAGTCTGTTTGGCAAAACATTCATCACATTTTTTTATTTGAGAGTTAGTATTACTATTATTATTATTATACATTAAAAGTTATTAAAATGTTTTTTATTCTTTTCAGAGCCAGCTCTTTCTCGTTTTTCATTGCGAGTCTTCAGCAGTTCAAAGGACGAATACCACAGACTCCATTTCTTCAACATAGCTGCTAGCTACTATCAGCAACTATGTGCATTTGCAAGCCTATTCAACAAGATGGGAAAATGAGCAGCAAGCAGCACACAATCTGCTTTGAATCTTTCTTTCGCATCAGATCAGAAAGAAAATAGTGAAGTGTCATTTTACCTAGAATTAGTAAAAAAAATGTATTATAGAAGAACTTCGTTTATTATATTGTGTGGTTGATGTGTCATCTGTGATAGTTTTTATTTTCCAAATGAACCAAGAGGCATTGGTGTGCAATGCAATTGATTTTTTTTTATTGCTTCAACTTATGTAACTTACAGTTATTATATTCACCACTTTTTGTAATTCGCTGGTTTGTTGCAGCTTTTTTGTTAGTGGTAACATTATTGTTATTACACTACTGTTATGCAATATTGCATTTAATATGTATATTCGGTGAAAGTTACTATTTTGTCGTCATTAAAATCTTCTGGCTTTATCCGTTCCTTTGATTCTTAGTTTTTTAACTTTTCGCAGCAACTTAGTTGTGTTGAGTGGGGCACAGCACATTTTCCCGTTGTTTATTTTTCATTTTCTGTCTATTATTCAGTTGCTGTGCAACCTGTTGCTTTCTCCGATCGATCACATTCCAGACACAATCTGGATGTGGCAATTAATATATAATTTTAGTGTCTCATTTTTAAAACTACACATCTACAAACTGCAGCAGGAAAAAACTTGAACAAGTGCAATGAAGGTAACGTAAGGAAACTGGAAATCTTATAGCAGCAATTTTGGATATTTAAGCATTTTATAGCAAAGTGTCTCTTTGAAGCAGATATAGTTATTAATAAAGGACGGATTTGTAGGCAAAATAAAATATGAAATTAAGCAAACCAAAATTAAAAACAGGCACTTTTCAGGCAAAAACAATCTGATTAATACCCTGAAGCAAAGAAATAAAAATCACTTATTTTTTTAAGTTTTATTTATACTATCTTTTATTTACACGTAAAATGAATGCGCTACTATGTATTTCTGTAAATTATTTTCTATAAAATTCATTCTTCTATCAGTCAAAATGTGTATATGTTGTGAAAACGGATGTTCCACATCACAAGAAGCGATGGGCACGTATTTAAAACAAGATGCTTCTTTAGGGAACAAGCTATCCATCATTCCTACACCCTCTCCCTCAAGGTTATTGTTGATGTTGTTAATTTTTTTTCCAGAACCATAACAATTTTTTCTCCCTTGATTCCAGGAAAGTTCAATGGAGCTTGATTCACTAACTTTGTGCTCTTCGTGAGCGGTAGAGATAGATCTTCCAATTGCTTGATTAAACCTGGAAGATGGCTAAAATGGGCTTCAATGTCAGCCACTACAGAATCAGCTTTGGCATCTTTCAGAATTACGCCTATGTCTGTGCACCCCGATTCTTCCTTTTCCCAGCACAACTGATCTACTACCGGTGAAGAGAATAAAAACAATTAAGGTTTCGAAATAGCCAGCTCTAACATTTGCTTAAACAAGAATTTGATTGTGCACCTTTTTAATCTCTCCAAAATTCTTGTTGTAATATAGAGCCGCCTCCAACCAAGTCTCCCAACGAGTGATGGCGGGAGCTGGAGGAAGGGAAGTTTCGGGAAGCATATTTTTAAAGGTGGTGCACCTACTGGGGGCTTTTAGAAAAACTCGTAACTGCTGAAATTGGAGCATTGACATCGGGGAAAAGATTTCTAATTTCTTCCGCCACGCGATGCGTCCAATGGGCTAAGCACGCTAAGTGTATCATTTGTTCATAAAAAAGCATTAAAGCTTTTCCTGCTTTTACCATGTAGGGGGCCGCATATGTACCAGCAGCGATAGATGGTCGTCCCAGTCTTCAGAAGGTCACAAAATTTCAATTGAAATTAAACGAAAGGAGTAAATTACATCTGTATAGTTAGTTCTTTTGAAATCTTCTTACTCAATGCTGCTTTTGTTGTATGGGCTATCGAGGCATGATTTGCAGCATCCAAAAATTTTGATAAGATAAGACGAGGCTTTGTACCATTTGAAGAAAGGCCACCAACCACAACATATCGCCCAAGGGCGTGTTTTCATAAATCCAAAGCTAAATAGGATTTTCGCCTATTTCCTCTCGGATGGAAGTTATTGCTTAAATTTTTTAAGAAAAAAAAATGTATTTAGTATCATCTTTTATATTATAACACGTTATCTATGTACTTACTGCGTCATACATATTTCCAAGGAAATTTTTTCGAAGCGTCTATTCCTCTGGTATTGCTTTTGAAGTACATTTTGCTAAAAAATTGCGAAACAGGGGGTTTTATAGCTTGAACCATGGAATATTGGCAGCTACCAACGCCACCCAAAGATCTTTTGAAAATGTATGCTGGTCCAATGATTTTTCTTGCGTAATAGTCAAAACCGCTTGTGTTGGCTTTTTCGAGGTTTCTGCATCTTTAGCTTGTTTCAGATACCCGGCGGAGCCTGAATGTTGATTTACGTGATACTTTTTTTTTACATGCAACCTGAAATAACCAACGGAATGAATTAAATGGTTACTTAACTACCGTAAAACGGGGTGAATAGAATCAATTTTTAGGCATTTTTCATCTTCTTGCTGTTACCAAGCAATTACTATCCATTGCACAAAATTTATAAATGGCCTAAAAGTTAGGTATGTCCTTTGGTAACAACATTAGCACCAAAAAATTTTCTAAAAAAATTGGTATTCATTAAAAAAAAATATTTTAGTCAGTGATCCTATTCCCCCCTTAGTGGGGTCAATAGAATAACTCAGCTTTTCCAAAGGATGATTCTATTATATTAAACGCCGGGTGTATAGGATCAACAAAAATGTTTTTAAAAGTTAAAATGGACAACTTTTGTTGTTAAAATTTGTTTGGGCTTGAAATTATTGACAATTATATTATGATTTATATTTTATTGGTTTTTCATGAACATAGAAAAGTATAAAATGTCATTTATTGATACAAACTTTATTCCTATACTGAGATACATTTATATTAAAACGAAGTAAACCCCGTCCAAACTTGCTTGGACCTTCTAACTTCCCAATAACTTGGTTATAACAAAATTCGTATATGTCTTCTACATCTGGAAATGTGTAGATGTGACCGGAAAAATCTCTGGTGCGTTTTTCCCTCAAAAAATTTCCTGTAAACGATTCTGGATAAACTGCCACCACTTGTGCAATAAAAAATCGTACAAATTTTGCGGAAGGTTTAGCTCTTGATGTGCTAGCTTCATCAATTTCATCGTTGAATCTTACAAGCAACCAGTCATTAAGCTGGATATCTTTTTGGTCAATAGGTAAAACATTATTAAGGTTGTCACAATCATCATGTTCACTTATTTTATTTGTCAAATGCTTATTATCGGATGCGTTGGAAACAGCTTTACATTTATTGGATGCTGAAACATTCTCATTCTCCATTAAGTCCTCATTGTCATATTCAATTTCAGACATTGGATCCATATCTGAGTTAGAGTCGTGGGTGCTAAAATGATCATCAGTGTCTTCCTCAGAAGATTCAAAATCATCAATCGCAACACTTTTGCCGGCAGGAACTTGTAGCTTTTTTCTTCTCTGCTTCGGTTGGGCACAATCATACCGCATAGATTTTAATAAATCCATAACCGTATTTTCAATATCCTTGCTTGTATCCTCATCTCCGTCATTCTTTGATAGTCCATCTTCTGGTGGTAGCATATCTAGAACTCGATTGGGGTTTATGGGTATAATCCCACACTTATTAAATCCTGCAAGTATATTGGCTTCCTTGTTGGATTCAATAACAAGAAGTAATTTCTTCAAAAGGGTTGGAAAAATGTCCTTTGGAATACTGGTCGTATTTCTTCCAGGTCCTTTTTTATAATTTTCAACAATTTTACGCCACGCCATTTTTAAAGGCCTGAAAAAGGCTACATCCAGCGGTTGAGTGATGTGTGTCGAATTGCTGGGCAGAAAGATAAAGGATATATTATGCTCTTTGCATTGCTTAATTGATTCAATGGAAAGATGAGAGCTTAGATTGTCACCAATTAAAATTTTTTTACCAGGTAATTTTTTTAGATAAGGAATTGCTATTGACAAAATCCAGTCATCAAAACAAAAACCATCGAACCAACCTGACTTGCTTCTGTTGTACCTGGTTCGTGGAGGACCTCCTACTGTCCAAGAACTGTAAATATGTGTAGCCTTGTACACGACATAGCACGGTAATAAATCACCACTACCTGATGCTGCAAACATTATCGATGTTGAGCTTTTACTATGGTTGATAATCCGCTCTGGATATTTACAACCACGCTTGGATATCACTTTCTTACGACCTGGGTCATCACAGAGATTACTTTCATCATAATTCACCACATTGCTCGGTGGAATGCCCTCTAACTCCCGTGAAAGGTGATTAAAGTAATCTGTAATCGTTTCTCTAGTTACACCAGCCCTCGCTCTTTTTATGTTTTGACAGAAACGTTCAGATAGGATATTTTTATGACGCTGTAGAAAACCGTATGCAAAATCGCCGCCTGGGTAGTTGTTTTTAAATTTTGGAACAACTCTGCCCTTTCTGTCCAGATATTGTTTAACAATCACTCGTAAATCTGTGGTATCAAGAGGATATCCCCACTCACTGCAAATAAGTAAATTGTTTGCTATATGTTTTTCTTCTTCACAACTTAATACAGTTTGTCCTCCTTGAGTTTTAATATCTTTATTTTTCACATGTCTGTACAAAACAGTGTATGCTATATCAAACTTTCTGGAAGTTTCTCGTATACTGTGACCTTCCTTTACATCATTTTTAGCTTGCTGCAGTTTTAAAGGATCGATTTTCTTATAATGTTTCCCACCTACTTTCGGTGTGTATTTCCTAGGCATGTTGAAATTTACGATCCTATTCACCCCGCTGTAATGTTAAAAAAAACATAGAAGCAATTTATTTTTTTGATAGGTTATTTTACTTACATTTAAAAGAATTTGTATCAGTAATATTAATGGCAACACTACAGAGATAAGGTACACCAATATAATTAAAAATAACACTCGATGCTGAAGATTTATAACTAAAGTTTTGTACACTCACAAACCGCCACTTGAACAATAATCATAGGTTAGGGTCCGGAAAACAGGCATGCCAATAGCTAGGAAATTAATATTACTATATTTCAGTTCTCTGTAATGTATACTTGCCAACGTGCCAAAATTTTAGCACTACGTTTGAAATTTGAAGTTTTTATCGCAACATTTAAGAAATTCCCTCTTTTTTAACCTATACACCCCGGGGATTCTATTCACCCCGTTATACGGTAATTAATATTGTGCCTGTGTATTTTAGATTAGAATATTCAGATACTGCAAGTGAAATTCAGAATTAAAAAATTCAAATGTACACTTACCTCTTGACTACAGACTTTACAAAAAATAATTTTTCTGTCAGTTGTGTAGACATCGCTTCCAGAAATCCATTTAACTTGAATTAAATCAAATATAATAGATGAGCGTTAATGCTAATGCTGATTATAACTACTTTATCAAGCCGTTTACATCCCTTTTATATATATAATTATCTTCTTCTTCTTCTTCACTTTATATCCTTGTACCCGTATTAGGTGTCGGATACTTGACACTTTCACTTGTGTTTCTTGATCCATTTCTTAAATTCCTTTTTATCTCTTGCTTTTCTCTTAGTTCAGGGAGGTTGCATGCTCGGAGACCGCTTATCCTATTCACTTCTTCAAGGCAGGTCCTAAGCCTACCTCTTTCTTTTCTTTAATGCTTTCGCATTCAGTATCTTTTTCGGTATTCTACTTTCATGCATCCTGGTTACATGTCCATAACATTCTAGGATCTTGTTTTTGTATTTCTTTATTATACCGTCTTGTTGTAGTTGGTTCAGGATGTCTATGTTCCTTAAATGGTCCCATTTTGTCACCTTTGCAGTTTTCCTCAGAAATTTTATTTCGGTTGCCGTTAAGGAGTTTCTGCATTTTCTTGTGTGAGTCAGCAATTAAAACTACATTGTCAGCATATACCAGGGAGTCAATTTGAATAGGCTGCAAATTTCTGTACATTATTGTCATCTTTAAGCCTTTTGATTTGTTTTTAATATTCTATCAATAAATTGCTATTATAAACAGAAGGGGGCTTAGGGTGTCCCCTTGTTTGACTCCCTTTTTTATAGGAAAGCTTTCCGATCTCTGCCCGTTGAATTGTATTTTCGCTGTAATGTTCCTATAGAGTGTGTTTACCATTTGTATGGTATTAGAGAGTATCTTCAGTTGTATAAGGCATGCCTATAGTGCGTTTCTGCAGATCGTATCAAAGGCTGCTTTGAGGTCTATAAACGTATGAGCTGTTCTCCTGTTTGAAGTTTTTTCTCAATAATCATTTTTACCATGAAAATATTGTCGGTTGCTTGTCTACCTTTCCTTAACGCCACTTGCTCATCTTCCAGTTGTTCTTCTACCTGTCTTCTTATTTTTTGTTCTATTATTTTTGTAAAAGTTTTGTAAGCTGTTGACGATAGGCACATTGCTCTGCAATTTTCACAAAGTAGTCTATCTCCTTTTTATAGATGGGTAGAATAAGGTTGTCCCAGTCGTCGGAAATTATTTTGGTAGTCATACCTGTAGGTATATCTTCCATAGCCAGTCTATTCCGAGATCTCCCAGGTGTTTAAACATTTCCGGGTGTATATTGTCTGCACCACAGGCTTTCCCATTTTTGATTTTAGACAGAGCATCTGCTACCTCTTGTCTACTAATCGTTTAATTTGTTTCTACATCTTCGCTTTTTTCTGCTGTTATTTGATCGGATACATCCTGCTCATTTTCATCGACATCAAACTTCTGCGTATAATACTCTCTCAAGGTATCTAGTACCGTATGATCGAAAACTTTCAACGTCTGGAGGGCTGTGGATTTTTTTAAAATTAAATTTATGTTGGCAGTGATGAGTAAAGCTACTTAATAATATAACCTATACAATTTTGACACATAAACTTAACTTTTACAGGATGTTTAATGCCGAGCATTAGGTGGTTCTGTGTATGGAAAATGCAGCAAATCATTTTAACTAGCTGTAGTTGTTTTTGTTACTAACATTTTTATGTATTCAACAAGAATGTTTGTATTTGTTGAAATGACAATTCTGACATAACCTTAAACTGGCAGATATAAAATTCTAATGTGACTTTTACTACCACGACTGCCAACAAATTTTTTTGACAAAATAATTCCAGTCTTCTAGACGTTGAAAGTTTTCGATCATAGTGTATTTGAGAGGTGTTTGTTTGGATTTTATTTTGTGCGTCCTTTATCCCTGTCATTTTTCCTTTTTATTTCCTCTTAGTCCTTTTATTTTCGCCCAGAATTTTCTATTATTAATTTAGTATCCATCATTTAATTCTTTCCCGAAGGTTTTCCAAAACTCTTGTTTAGCGTTTTTGACGGCAGTTTTAGCTTCTTTTTTTAAATTTCGTAATCTTTGCTCGTTTGGTTGTTTATACTTCCTAGTCGCATCCTCTTTGTCTCCTATTTCGATGTTGGTGCTTTCTTTAGCATCTGGTAGTTTGCTAGCCCATTTCCTTAGATTGAATCCTCCAGTTTTCAACATCTTCGTCAATTCATTTTGGATGCTTGCGTCTTTTTCGGAACTGGCTTCTGTTAAAAGATCATCTACGTAGAAGTGTCTCATGGCTATCTGAGACCCCCTTCGGAAGTGGTGTTGTTCATCTTTGGCTAACTGCTGCAGAGTCCGGACTGCTAGTACGGAGCAGCGGTTGTACCATAACTCACCGTGGTTAGTCGATATTCTTGAAGTGGTTCTGTTTTGCAGAACCTCCACACAATCTTCTGGTAGTGCTGATCATCCTCAGCTATATGTATCTGCCTATACATTTTCTCGATGTCTGCAGTTAATGCAAATTTGTACTTCCTCCATCGTAGAAGGATGTCTGTCAAGTTTTGTTGTAGCCTTGGCCCTGTGTGCATCATTTGGTTCAGACTTTCCACTGGATGACTTGGACGAGGCATCAAAGACTGCGCCCAATTTGGTTGTCACTGTCTTCTTTTATGACAGCTTGGTGAGGAATGTAATATCTTCTTTCTGGATCACTATCCTGATCCACCTTTATGTGTCTTAAGGAAAAATACTCCTTCATGAAGTTTTTGTATTCGGACTCCAATATCTTGTCAGCCTCGAATCGTTTTTCCATTTGCAGCATTCTGGCAACTGCTCTTCGCTTTGATTCTCCCAATTGACTTGGGTTTTCTTTGAACGGTATGTTCACTACATCTTGCTTCCGACAATGGGTTGTTTCAAACTGTTGTTCACTTTCTTGTTCTTTCTGGGAGATTGGTTTCTCCATCAGGACCTCTTCCATTTCCCAAAATTTGCAGAGTTGGTGATACTCTTCCAGGTTTGACACTATACTGACCACTCTCATGTTGGGTTGCTTCTACTGCCCCCGATATGATCCATCCTAACTCCGTCTTCTGTGCCATCATCCCTTGTTCCGTCTTCTTAATTCCTTCTAGGAGTATATCTTTGTATAGCTCAGCCTTTATGATGTCTACTGGACCTGGCGTGTTGTATGTAGGATCGGCTAGTAGGCATTGTTCCCATGCGTCTTTTTCTTTATTAATTATTGTGTTTCTTGGCAATGTTCCTGCCAACCTTGTCAATATAAGTAGATCCCCAAAAATTCTGAAATTGCTGAAGAATCGTGGCTTCATTTCCACTTCAACTTTCCTTTGTATTTCCCAGTTTCGCTTCTTCCTAGCCCTTGTTAGCTTTTTACTTACCTTTAGGTCGGCGTTCTATATTTTTAACTCAACAATTGATCACCATAAAAGTGTACTTGAGGCCCGTTTCTAGCAACAGTGAAGATGTCGCGAATTCTCTAATTAAGATGTGAAAGGGAGCGCCAACAAGTTTTACTCAGGTACACTGATATAGGTCAAGAAACTTGTAACTTAACTTTATATCTAATAAAACAATTATCGAACTCAATGATTGAAATTAAAATGAAAGAGAGCAATACCTTTAACTAGCTTTATTGTTACTCAAACGTGGACAATTATTCGATTAGGTCGTAGCTTTATTGTTACTCAAATGTTGACCATTATTCAATTAGGCTCTACTATTTGAACGGGGTACCCCACTTAACTTAAATCAATACGTTTAATGAGTACACAGTGTTCTTATATGAAAAAGATCAGATTCTAATTAAACCACTTATCTGTTTGTCGTTATACTTGCAGACGCTTAATAAGTGCAATGATTCCTAACAAATTTCAGCTTGACAGGCCCCAATCGCCGGCTGTCACCTACTGCACGTAGACCCCCAAGACTGCGTGATGATTTTCAGCAGACTACTTCCCGTAGGTTTTACGCCTAGTAATTGTTGGCTGATAACAGGCAATAAACTATGCAAACGTTTTCCGTGGTTCCTATATCTCTTCTATGCTCGAATCTATATTCGTCGGAAAATGACACTCGCTCCCATAATATCCTACCAGGACGGTCGGTCAGTATTATTCACTACTATAACCAAAACCACGAGAAATTGCGAGATTATCACATTTTTTCCACGAAACCTTTTGCACGTTAAAATGCTGTCACTCGTTTTTCAAAAACAAAATCCGTTATTTATTTTCTACCCTCTAGTAGTAACCATTGCCACTCTGATATTAATTTTATATGAGCTTTCACCGCGTTATTCCCACTTGATCTTTTATTCCCTATTTATATACCGTAAACTACTAGTATTAGTGCCATATGCTTTTAGCACGTAACAAACTCCCCCTTACCAGAAAGGAAACATTTCAACGAAATGTTTAACTAAAGAGTAACTTTATCCTATAAGGATACATACAGATACACCAGAGAATAAGGAAACCGTCTGTCATAAGACGTCCCTAACACTCAACCTTTAACAACCCAAAACCCACACCACAAAAGAGCAACTACACTATATATATCCCCGAGGGACATACCTAAACCTAACAAAAAAAACTAAGAAGTTGTACTTCTTTAACAGTTATCCTCGTTACCCTTAATTCCTCCAAATACAACAAAGGGAAAAAGATATTAATATTTCCCAACAGGGAACTCCCTATACTTTATAAGAGGGAAAGCAAGATAAAAATGCTCCCTAAAGTGACCTTTCCTGCAGTGCCCAACCAACCACCCTATACTTTATAAGAGGGAAAGCAAGATAAAAATGCTCCCTAAAGTGAGCTTCCCTACAGTGCCCAACCAACCACCCTATACTATCTATATAGAATATAAACCCAATCAAAAGAAAGGAGAGAATATTCCATAACCAAGTTTACACAACACCACAATCATACTAACGATCCAGCTGAAGGCTGAACCACACCAATGCACTGCTGGAGCTCTATACAATAAAACGACCACAAGAAAAACCGAAGAAACAGTATCACCACACACAGAAACCACCAGAAGATCGAAAGCGAAAGAAGTAACAGAAAAGGAACCGATTACATTAGTCGAAGGAAGGGACAATGTATTGAGAAAATAATTAAGTTTTAATTTACCAAGACAGCTAGCAACCCAATGACAAATAACCAGTCACAAAGACCCCGGGAAATCGTCCCATAACAGTGCCCAAGACCCAAAAATCCGCATACCAACGGAGCTTCATCAGATCCAATTAACAATTCGCTAATCTCTGAAGCTAAGGGCTAATGGTACACACAATTCAAAGGTATGCTGCCGCCATGACATCATCAAACCGTTCTCCCAAACATGTCTAAAATCGTTACACAACAAGGAACCATAATCACCCCCAGGAAAAATAGATACCACTCAATTCGGAGACACAAAAACAGCCACCGAAGGAACCAGAACAAACCTAATTTCGGTAACTAAAGAGCTAATCGACGATTCAGAAATCGCAATCAAAAATTTATCTTACCCAACGGGCGTACTCGAACCTCATTAGAAACGAAGGAAAATAAAATGAAAGATCGAACAAATAATAACTACCAGAACCAAAACTAGGAAGATGGTTTTAGAGACGTGATATCTGCATAAACAAAATATCCCAAACACACCAACACCAACCCACGTTATCTTACCAACAAACTAGAAGAAGATGAAAGAGCCAATCGAAGAACTGTATGCCAATCCAAACTAGGAAGATGTCCTGAGAGAACTAAAAATTATTAAGGATTAAAAGAAAACCGCAGAGCGAATCCCTTAGACACACCAACATCGAACCCACATCACAATCAACACTCCAAAAAGAAAAGGAAAAGAAGCAATCAACTAACCCACATCAACCTAACTAGAAGGAGGCTTATAAATCCCGCAAGAGCAAACTGCTCCAAACACATCACCATCACACTCATAACAGAGTTAACACCAAACTAAGAAGGCACAAAGAAAATCTCAAACACTAAACCTTTCAGACATATATTCAATGAAGAAAAACTCAATCACATCTGGCCAGTATATTCTCGAGGTTCCATCAATGAAAATCGAATCATTCAATGAAAAACTAAAAGATAATTCATCATGATACCTGAATAGCCTGATGTCTTCACCATTCACTCAAATAAAAATAAAACCAGCTTTTATAAACATACACACAGAGCTCCTAAATCTAACACGCAACACACCCACTCAATCAAATAAAAATAAAACCATCCAGGATTAAATGTCCAATTATAAAATACCCAAATAAGATACTACTTCCACAAATCAATCAATAAATCGACAAAGGCTCTCTTATTTCACCTACGACAAGGTGCTACGAGTACTAGGGGAAGGTGACCTGTGACGGCCCCCCTAACTTAATTTGGCTGTAATTCTGAAACCAGTTGATTTCAGAATAGGTTTTACCTTAAAGGCAAACAGTCATGGGCATCTTTTAATAACCGAAGATTAGAATTTCCTAATGCTTCAATTTTTGCAAAAATTAATTTTTTTTAGAAAAGGGCAAAGGGGCCGTCCATAGGCACACAGTCTCCTATGATGGCCCTCCTCGATAAAAGGGGCAGATAATTAATATTTTGCGAAAAAAAAAATAGAATTTCTTAATAAATGCTCTCAAATATATAAAGAAAGAAGCATTTTTCTTATTAACACAATCTAGTACTACTTCAAATAAACGTATTTTTTAATAAAAAATATAAAAATAAATACATAAAAAATATAATAAGAAGTATGTATACATTAAAAAAAAATTTAAAAATAATTCTAATGTGGGCATACTTGCACACGTCGCAAACAAACATTTTGATGGATCTTGGAACACCAGCACATTCGGTGTGACACCAGCTTGTGCATGCTTGACACCTTATCCATGTTTCTTTAGGACGAGACCGAGAATAAATTTCGTTGCAGTACAAACAAGCACTATCTGATTCGTCACTAAAATCTTGTGCAATACTTTCTTTGTCACTGTTCTCTTCCATTTGTTTATTAATTTTTCTTTTAGCTGCTCCTGCTGCTTTTCTTCGGTCTTTCTCCAATGCTTCTTTTTTATTTTCTTTAAGTTCTAAATCTGGAGTGGCGTTGACAACACCTGTTTTCCCACGCGTTCTTTTTCTTTGTGTATTTCTTTTTGGTGCTTGAGGAAGAGAAGGTAACTCTTCAATTTGCTCCAGGCTTATATTTGTGAATGTCTTATTTGCTTGGTTCTCATCAATTTCGATTTCATGAGAGGTCTCTGGATTAATTTTCTTGTGAATGTTACCATCATTCTGATTTTTTTTGGCACATCACTTTCGTGGTTTTCTTCAATCACATTTTCAATTGCAGGTTCGGGTTGCTCCGGGTCAGTTGTTGATGCAGGAGCAAACTCCCAATCCTCAAAAACATCTGGATCGAAAGGAGCGATTCCGGTTTTTTTTTATAAGAGCTGATTGCATTGGAGGCTGTAGCGGCCTTCAAGTAAGCATGTTTGAAAAGTTTTGTAACTTGAAAGTGGGTGACTGTTCGGCCTGGGTTTTGTTTGGGCCATTTTTGGATTTCCTGGTTGTAGTAAGTTTGGAGTGGTGCAAAAAATCCCACGTCAAGTGGTTGTACTCGATGTGAACAGTGTGCAGGGAGGCAAAATAAAATAATCCCGTTATTTTTTGCATACTCAAGTACTTCCAACCCCTTGTGGCTACTATGCCCATCAAGAATTAAAAGAACTTTATTTTGATTCGAAGATCTAACATGTTGAACAAAGTGACTCAACCACTTCAGAAAAGTTTCAGTGTTCATCCACCCATTTTCTTGGCAAAATGCAACACTGCTTATCGGTGCGTCATCCATCAACTCGGCCTTAAATCGTTTGCGTGGGAAGATAAATGCAGGAGGAACAAATGTTCCTATTGCATTCATACAACATTCGGCAGTATAATGTTGTCCACGTTCGGCACTACTGGCGACCCCAATTTGTTTGCGTTCTTTTGTTGCGAGGATTTTTTGAGCCTTGGTTGGGACTGTGCTCATACCAGTCTCATCTACATTGAATATCTTCTCAGGAGGAAAATCATATTTATCCAGAACTTTTTATGTAGTGGTTTGAATTTAGATCTTAGTTCGGAAAAGTTTAAATAATCTACAGTGTTCGAGTATGTTTTCCATTTGATCCAAGCTTTTTCTTTACGTTTATATAAGTTGATAAGGTCCTTTTTAAGCCAGACAGGAAATTTGTTTGTTTTTGTTCTTTTAGGTTTCATAAATTTTATGATAGCTTCATTAATAACAGAATACAGAATACCTACAGCCTCGTTTACCGACACATCATTAAATAATGATATCCAATCCACAAATTCAAGATGCTGATTGATAAGGTCATAATCCGCTGATCTGAAGTTGTAGCGTGGGTGCGCCTGCTTGGTTAGCGGGGGTTTAGGAGCGAGCGAGGCGAATTGCTCAAGTGGGGGGGTGGTGTCGGTCGGGGGGAAGTAACGGAGACTTAGCCTCCCAGAGTCTGCACTCTCGGTCGCACAAAACCAAATCAAGTATGCGGTTGTTTATATTTTTGATTTTGTTATATTAATCTAATTTTAGGAAAGACATTATATTAAACAATAAGCGGATGATAGGATCCATAGCCGATGTTTCAGGTAGATCACCAAGATTTAGTGAAGCCGATATACAGGCCATTCAATTTTACCGAGGTTGAAATCAAGAAGTGTGCTTTATTATTTATCGTAAACATATCCATAAGATTATTGAGATACATTTCATATAAACAGGCTGGTGAGCAAGGTGGAAACTGCGCTTATTATTAGTTGCAAGCAAGTTTCTCCACGGGAAACAGGCAAAGAAATACATAAATTCTCCACTTGCTTGCATTCAAACTGTTGAATACGAAGACAGACGTGTTCACTAAGCACAGCAAGGAGTACACATACAATTTCTTGTGGTAGTGGGCACACCTTGCACGCGAAATCGCAGTGGGCTTTAATATAAAAATCGTAATTCCAATATTTATAAAACTACTTTGCATAGAAGTGTGTGTAGTTAAGAAAATAAGGTAATAGTTTAAGTACATTAGACAAAAAGTGTGAGATAGTATCTGTGGGCCCAACATAAGAATAATAATGATTACTATCAGCGTCAGAGCTGTAATAATAACACCAATAAAAACATAATAGATACAGAAATATGAGATCACGCTGATAACAAACCTCCACTTTAATCCAAGAAGGTATATGTAAAATTATTATTATAACAATACGTGAAGTACAACCACACCTTTTCAAAATGGTACATGTTGTTAAATAATTAAGGTGCGGCTTCAGTGAAAGCAACAGTAATATTAACAGCTGGTCAACACCATTTAATAAGAACCAAGTTGAGATACACTTATATTCAAATTTAGTAAGCAAGCAAGAAGCAAATATCATCGCGTCATACCTGAACAAGGCCCGTAAGTTTGTTATGCACTCTTTCCAAGTTGCTCGAAAAACTTATTCTGAATAGGATTAACAAGTTTCTGAAGAGAAAAGAATGTATTCCGCCTTTTCAATTCGGATTTAGAAAGAACTATTCCACCCATCATCAATTACTACGGCTAGTCGAAACCATAGAGAAGGGTTTTGAAAATAAAAAACACACTTTAGTAGCCTTCTTGGATTTTTCCCAAGCCTTTGACAGGTTATGGATAAAAGGTTTACTTTTCAAACTTTCACAAGCCAAACTTCCCGACTACATTCTATTACTCGAAAAGTCGTTTCTATCTAATAGAACATTTGCCGTTCGCATCAATTCTTGTCATTCTTCAAGCTTTAACATCAAAGCAGGGGTACCCCAGGGTTCAATATTGGGTCCAATTTTATTTAACTTATATGTGAATGACATACCCACTCCACCTAACACCGCTCTAGCAATGTTCGCGGATGATACGGCGATAGTCACCCAGGACTGGTGCATAAACCAGGCTGCCCAAACCCTACAACAGAGTGTCAACGCTATTTCGAGGTGGTGTAACCAATGGAACATCCAACTTAATCCTGCAAAATGCGTAACCAAGATTTTTACTCTTCGGAGACCCACGAATCCTTATAATATAACAATTAATAACTCCGTAATCAAATGGAACCCAAATGATTCATCGGTCAAATATCTAGGAATTCACTTTGACAAAAGATTGAGTTGGAATCTTCATATTAACAAGAAGTTAAATGAGGCGCATGTAAAACTTGTCAAATTATATCCTTTGATCAACAGAAGATCTCAATTACGTCATCAAACCTCGGTGCTACTATACAAGTCAATTCTAAGACCAACCATCACTTACGGCAGTCAAATTTGGGGCTCAACTTCAAAAACTAACTTGAAGAAACTGCAGAACTTTCAGAATAAAGTCCTCAGAATTGCTATTAACGCCCCATGGTTTGTCAGAAACAAACACATACACGATGAACTCGGCGTGCCTTATATCGAAAACTTCATCAGCTCAACCACCCTAAATTTTTTCGAAAAAATCCAAACTTGCCCAGCAGCCAGCCACTATTCATTGGGAACAAGAAATATCCACACCCGATTGAAAAGGAAGCTAACCGAAGACGTATTCTTTCCCAACGCGTAGCATTCTATTAATTAAATAAATTAGTGACAGGGGGCCCTTTAGGGTGACCTCAAACTTGCGAATGTAATGTTATGTTATTATATGTAAAAACAGTTATGTATAGCATCCAGTGTGCTGATCTGACTAATATAATAAATTAAAAAAAAAAAAACCTGAACAAGGTAGATAAGCGATAAGGCAGGCGCTGGCGTGGAACAATCAAAGAAAGGTCGATGAATTGTTTATACAGCTTATTTATGGAACTGCGTGAGGCATAGCTAGCTATAAAAACATGAAAAAACATTGAGTGGATGATTAAACAAGATATCGTAACATAACTTACATTGTACATGAGATAGTTCAGTCAGATTATTTTTTCCAAGTCACATTCGGCGTCAATATTATATATTTCAGAGTCGGGCCCTTTACCCACGAGAATAGAGCCATGTTTCACTCAAACGAACTTGTATTTATTTTCCTGACAGCGGCGACGGGCACTCCTGTACAATAGCGTTTGTTCCAGTGGCATATACTCGTTCACGTACACGCGCCTGCTGATACCAGCAATTTGAAGAGTTTCCGTGGTGAGGTTATTCTTCGCCTTACGGGCTGTTTTGATCAAATCGTCCCTCAACATGCGGGAAGTAAGCTTGGCAATGATTTTTTTGGTCTGGAATCCGTGGTATCGTTGTGGTTAACTCGATGTACGTGGACAACGTCTCGCTGGTTTACTTCGCAATGAAGGGCTAGGCCGATGGCTGACAAAATTTGTAACAGATTCTCACCTTTCCGCTCTGTGACATTATGTATTTCAACATTGTTCTGCCTGGAAAACTTATCGAATCGATTACGTTTGGCGCAAACCTTAGCATCCGTAGGGGATATTAGCTCATTATTTTCGATCAGTTTATCGATTTCCTTTTGCAGATCTTCATATTTTTTGTTGAAGTCATCGTACTTATTACTAGCATCCTCCGCTGCAGCTTCTAATTCATTGAGGCGCTGCTCATTGGCAACTATCATATGGTAAAATTTAGCTTCCAATTTTCGACACGATGTGTTTCTGAGTGAATTCAAGATCCTTCAGTTTGTTTGGCAGATGAAGCGAGTAAGTTGTCGATTCTGGCTTTGTGGTCAGGTACATCATCCAGAACAGACGAGATGGTGTCAGCTTCCTCCGCTTTAATGCCCTCTGTTGTTAGAAGGTCGCGGAGGAAGGAGCGAAACTCTTCATTCATACGGCGGTATGCTTCACCTCCTTCATCGGGGATAGCTTCCAGTTGTCTCTGAGGGAGGTGGATGTTGACGGGCTGCGGAATGGGGGGCTCTGACGTTTCGTCCAGAAAAACATCGTCATCGGCTAAGGTAGAGGACGATGGGTTGGATGGTGACGTCGAGGATGAACTACTATCATCGTCGTTCGTGAAAGTGGGTGCCTTCGTTCTTGCTCTCAACCGTTGGCTGGGTCCCGAAACCGGGAGCCTGAGCCTCTTCTATGTCTTGGGAGAACCGCTCGCGAAGGCGAATGTAGTCGGGCTTCCGCCTTTGATATTTAGTACTCGATTCCTTCTTTCCCATCGTCGCGACAAGGTGTTGTATGATGTTTCTTCCTTTATAATTGACCTCTTCCTGAACCATATCGCTGATCTCAAGAGCGGAGAAGGTGTCAGTCGGCGCTTCCTGGGCGATGATCTCGCACTCGCGATTGAATTCGACCGGGTGGGCTTTTTTATGTTGTCTGACACACGGTCTTGACTGGAACGCGTGTGGGCAGCATGGACAGGTGAAGTCGTTGGTATAACTTCGGTTACACCCCTCGCATTGGAATCGTGGGGCCGGTTCTTGGGCGCCGATACGTTTTCCCACAAGGGCATGGAAATTCCTCGCCGACAGGTACTGGAACAGTGCGCACTCGCACTCTTTGGGGGAGTCTAGCCGCCATTGCGGAAGTAAAAATACTAGAGATGCATTATTTATTGATATGCAAGCTGGCCCCTACTTCTCCAGTTGGAGTACAACGAAACTCTTAGTGCAGGCCGGCGGTGAGGTGTCTGCACGGGGATTGTGAGCTTAGGACTTAAAACAGTCTTGGAAGCCAGATTTCACTCACAATTGAAATGGCTGGACTTAAAATAATTTGCCAGAAATGTAATAGTCTGTAATAGGAAATCAGGAGTGCGAAGAGGCTGTTGAAGCTGCCGGAGTGCGCGCCTAAATCGACAAAGTTGGAGAATTTCAAAATTGGGTTTCTTTTGTGATTTATGCCCACTTGCCGCGCCTTCTGCGCTCCTAATACCCGGGGATGCCACTCGACCGACGAAGTCGTGATTTTTGGGATGAAATGGGGTGGCCCGATATGGAGTAGTGTCTACTAGGGTAGTAGGCGCTTGTGGCGGTTAATGAAGCCGCCACAGAGCGCTCTGAAGAAATTGAATAATTGAAATGGTGCTCCTTTCGCAATTTACGCAGACTTGCTGCGCCTTCTGCTCTCCTAATGTCCCGGGAAGCAACTCCGCAGACGAAATCCCAGTTTTAGGGTGAATTAGGCTGGCCGGAAATGGAGTGGTGAGTAACAGATAAGCAGAAGTTGGTACAGGCAGAAGAAGCGACCGACGAGCGCGCATTGATGTTAACAATTCACATTCAGAGAGAAGTTCATATCGTCGCAAATCACAACTTCGTATGCCTTCTGTCCCCCTGATACTCAGGGAGTTAGAATTGGGGGATTGTAACAACTTATCCTTCCAATTAAGAGATGGGGCGAAAAATTATCTGAGACGCCACTCGCCGGTATTGCAGTCTCCACTGATGATGCTCATTTGGCTAAGTATTCATATATTGGCAGATTAACAAATACATACACATGGACATAATATGGTTTAGTCAGGCTCCTAGCACCTCAATTCTACTACAAGCCCAAGCATTATATACCTTATACAGTGTGTCTACTTAAGTTGCAATCATATGGAATTTTTTTTTATTATTGGTTTTATGACAGAAAGGTATTCTTGATAAAAAGTTCTGCATGGTCCAAAACTTAAAATTCAACCGTCAGATATCAATTTTTTCAAGCCGTATACGAGGTTTGTCAAAAAATATGAATTTTGTTCAAGAGTAAATTACGTTTATTTTTGACAAAATCGAAAATTTTCATGTTTATAGTAGATAAGAGAAATTTTTCAAAACTAAACGTAATTTATAACGTTTTCAAATATTTAGAATCGATGTGTAAAAAAATAAGAAAATCTGATTTTTCAGATAGATCGGTCTAATTGCATATTTGAATGTAATTTTCAATTCTAATCAACTTTTGTCGTTGAAAATTTTTGATTTTGTCAAAAATAAACGTACTTTACTCTTGAGGAAAATTCATATTTTTTGACAAACCTCATATACGGTTTGAAAAAATTTATATCTAACGGTTGAATTTTAAGTTTCGGACCATGCAGAACTTTTTATGAAGAATACCTTTTTTTTCTAAAACCAATAATAATTTTTTTTCCATATGATTCCAACTTAAGTAGACACACTGTATATCTAACACATACATGACATACGACACACTTAACACATACATGATATATATATATACATACATATGTTACCTAACATATAGATGACATACAATATACCTAACAAATACATGTGATACACATACATGAGTCCTGTAATATAACAAAGTGCCCGGCACCGAACCGCACCGCACACACAAATATGACGAAAACACATGCCTGCGAACCCCCCCGTTCACCGCAAAGACCACTTATCTAGCCCACTCCGGCTCGCTCCTCCACCTGACGGGCGCCTCGTCTGCCCGTCATTTGGTTCCATGTGACCCAGTTTGTATGGCTGCCTTGCAGCACTCTAGTAGCCATCCCAGCAAGCAGGCCCTCTGGGAGGCCCAAGTTTCTTAAAGTCTGGTGGGAGATCGGACACCACACCCCACGCCAAGAGATGGTGCAGGTGGTGCTCGCAACATCCTCGGGTTGGACTTGTAGTCGCTCTGCCACAGCGGCTACTACTTCGCGGTCGTCGGCATAGTAGTTCCTGTTACGTGTGTGTGAGACCGTAAGAGGAGTTGTAGCCGACACCACCTGTGCATCGATGATAATCGCTCTCTCCTTGGCAACGATGTCTGGCTTCCGCACTCCAGCAGCAGTATTGATTCGTGGCTCTTTAGTCCTCCCATCCAGCTTGTCTTAGTCCTGACGCTGTGGTTGCGCAAAGGGCATTTTGTCTTCTTACTCTCCCCCCATGTGTCCTCTAGCAACACTAGATAACGTGTGCTGCTTTTCAGTAGCGCCGCATCCAGCTCGGCGTAATGTTTGCCGATTCTGGCTGCGCATACCTCTTGACGTTCTAATACGTGTTGGGAGAGAGTTAATATGTACATGGTGGTACTGCACATAATCCCTTCCAGGGATGCCGCTTGATCGTAGAACTATCCACGATGTGGAGAGGAAGCTTGAATTTGACTCCCTCAGCTCGCGGCCATCAATTGAAGTGTACATACCACCTGCCCAGTGCTTTTTCCTCGCCTCAACAGTGAGTCTCTCCGGATCCATTCCCAGCTTTCGTAACACTTGTTTCGCCCACCGCAGCTTCCTCGTGAGCCGCGGGGTGGTAAGTGCTGCAATGGTCGCCGGGAGATTTGACTCTTTAGATTTGTTTTGGCGTGTTATCGTCATGGATGAGATCAGAGTCACTAGAAAGGGGATGCCTAGCCCTCCATCTTTCACCACCGTGTTAAAGTAGGTCTTCGGTACATCTTTGGGAAATCACAACCATTTTCTAACAGCATGCCTGGTCTGCCGGTCGAGCGCCTTCAACCTTCCTAATGATACTCTCCCCAGGACTAGAGCATGATATAATTAGAAAGGTTCGTAGGATCTCAAGGCGCTGATGGGGCTTAAGCGGTGCCCTGGTGATATTGTCCAGGATATGCCCCTGCTCTGCTTCGACCAGCGATATTCCAGCAACACCGAACTCCAGGCCCAGATATTTCCACCTCTCCAAAACTTGCATCGCAGGGAGTGGTCCACAGGCTAGCCTAAATTGGCTTCTTGTTAGGACCTTTACTTTCTCGATTTTTCCTGCTGGCAATAAGGAAAAGGTGGAACTCTTCTGGTCAGAAATAGTAAGGCCCATGCTGGCAGCCGCTTCTTGAACCCTGGTGATCGTCTGTTGTAAACCATGGGCTGTAGACCTCGCGTTGCTGATTACAGATGACGACAGCTGGTGTAGGGAGTGTATTCTGCATCCAGTTATTAATGACTTGCTCGATTGGTTCTTCTCGCAGCGCTGCCTCTGCAACAGCCACAAGGGCCTGGATGTTAAATTCCTGAGTGCCAGCTTCTCGGATATTTTCCATCAGATCACGAATGGCACCGCGGAGGCTAGTCCCAATCGAGCTTCTTCGGGGATCCCTCATCTGCCGTCTTCTTCTATTGAAGTCTTGAAGGCCTTGACTTGCGGCAATGGCGTTGGCATCATCTTCACCTTCGGTGGATGCTCTCCGGTACAGTGGACTCGGCCACTTTCGTCGGTTTCTTCGCCTTTCTATTCGCTACCTTCGCCTTCTTATTCTCCGCCGCTGGGGACGTCGGCGAGGCGCCCTCACTACTATTTCCGCTGCCGTCCTTCCCCGGCTTCGTCCGTTTTTTTGTACCCATATTTAGTTTGTTATCGGTTTTCGAGGCGCTTGTGCCTCCGGATGCCAGTCCGGAAGTCGAATATTTTGTCATTTCTATTACTTTTTCGCTCATCGCAAAAATATATATATGCCTAATATCGTGTTTATCCTCAAATTCACAGGTTCGGTGTATGCGAACGCCCTATATTTGCCCACCTGCCGGGTACGCGCGGGAGATGAGAAGACGGTATCCTACAATCCACCAGTGACACCATAGTGGGTTACCCTGGGGATCCCTGCTGGCTACAGGTCACCCCGGCCCCTCGTCAATCTATCGGTTGAGTCCTCGGAGGTAGGAGGGTTGAGTGTAGGATCTGTCCCCCATGAGTGCCCATGTCCTATGCAATGCCCCCAGCTTGATGCAGGACCGCCTTAGTGCTAGGTACCTCGCTACTTAGCACACATCATAGCGAGAAGAGCCTTTAATATTTAAAGCACGAAGATACTAGCTTAAAACACGCTGGAACGAGTAGCAGACTTCCACTGCTGCAGGGGTGCCTCGTGGAGCCACAACCTCCCATACTCACAATGTGAGCTCCCCTGAGTAACTTTTTAACGAGGTTGTGCCCCTCTGTGCAATCCTGTTGGTCCGCGGGAGGTTTTAAGCCCTCCAACCCTCCGGTCAAGCCGGTCTGGGTCCCCCTATCCGCCACCTGGGGACGCGCCCGATGGGGGTTACAGGTATCCCCTCACGGGAGTAGGTAGGGACACACACATTTGTGAAGCTAGACGCACCAAGCAATTAAGCATATCGTCCCCCGCCTTCCGTACCTTTCGGTCACACCGCTCCAGTCGAGGCCTATCCAACCTCTGTCGACTTGTGGGGTCGACACCCGTTAGCCCCCGCCGAAACGGAAGCCCCTTTCCCAGCATGTTGGGTACCATTGCCACTAAGAGTCCTTCCGCACTGGTCAACCACGCTCGCGGTACTCGACACCGAGGTGCCGGGTATCTCGATGCGTGGGGCTTGGTGTTGACCGCCCGTAGTACCCGTGTAAACGTTTGACGGGTCACCGTTCGAGAGCAAGCTGTCTACCACACATATCAGCCTTTCGGCCGTACCGCCGCACTCATCCTTTGAACATCCATCGCCCACCGTTGCGGAGACCTCGCGGCTCGCAGTTGTGGTATAGGGTAGCCTCCGGAAGTTTCTTTAAGGGTTGACGACCGTGCGGTCTGCTTCGGAATAGGAATTTCATCTCCGATAACAGGCCCAGTAAGAACTCCCGGGACACCACACTTCATCGACAGATTCCTAAACTCACCTCGGCGTGGGATTGCCCCCCTTGCCTCACTCAGCGTGGGATGCCCCTT